>PITA01010452.1:0-71877 GCA_004023965.1 Spilogale gracilis
TGGGGAATGGGGAATGAATCTTGGAACACTGGAAAAAAATTTAAGTAACAATAAAAAAAGCTCAATGGATGAGCTCAACAACAAAATGGAGGGGGTGAGAAAAGAACTCAAAACACAGAAATCCAGTCGGATAGAGTAAAAATAAAAATTAACAGAACATCAGAAACATGAGGGACAATGACAAGATTTAACATTTATGGAATCAGAATCCCAGTAGACAAAGATTATATAGCTGAAAAAGTACTTGAAAGCACTTGAAAAGACCCTTGAAAGTAGCTGAAATACTTCAGTGGCTGAAAACTCTCCAAATTTTGCAAAACACATAAACCACCAGATCCAATGTTAATGATATTTAACAAGGATAAATCCAAAGAAATCTACATGAAGATGTATCATAGACAAACTTCTGAAAACTAAAGACAAAGAAAAAATCTTGAAACCGCCAACAGAGAAATAACAACATACTTATAGGGTAAAAACTACTCAAATGACAGAAACCATGGAGGAAGAAGCAGCAGCACAATATTTTTTCAAGAAACAAGACAAAAGAATTATCAACATAGAATTCTTAGAATTCTCAGAATTTGCTCTTTTGTTTCATTTCTTGAAAAAATACTGTGCCACTTCTGCCTCCATGGTTTCTGAAAACGTAGAATCCTCATTCAGTGAAAATATCCTTCAAGAATGAAAGTGAAATCAGACCTTTTTAGATGGAAGAAAGCTAAGAGAATTTGTTGCCAGCAGAACTATCCTAAAAGAATGGCTAAGGGAAGGTACAAAACACAAAAAGACAGATAAAAGAAGGAATTTTACAGGAAGGTAAAAAGAACAATGGAAACAAGAAAAGCACAGGTAAATCTAACAGTGTGCCTCTTCTCTCAAATTTTCTAAATTTTTCTAAATTATGTTTGATTTTGAGAAAAAATTATAACACTATTTGATGTAGTTATTGATGTATGTACAGGAAATATTTAAGACTATTTTATCACAAATGAAGGAGGTAAAAGGATATAGACTGAGGTAAAGTTTTTCTAAATTTTACTCAAACTGATAAAATGATAACATTGAGACCATGACAAACAACAAATATATAATTTAACACCTAGAGAAACCACTTGAAAAAGCTATAAAAGAGATACATTTAAAAATACTAGAGATACCACCTTATACCAGTTAGAATGGCAAAAATTAACAAGGCAAGAAACAACAAATGTTGGAGAGGGTGTAGGGAAATGGGAACCCTCTTACACTGTTGGTCGGAATGCAAGTTGGTGCAGCCACTCTGGAAAACAGTGTGGAGGTTCCTCAAAAAATTAAAAATAGAGCTACCCTATGACCTGGCAATTGCACTACTAAGTATTTACCCCAAAGATACAGATGTAGTGAAAAGAAGGACCATGTGCACCCCAATGTTCATAGCAGCAATGTCCATAATAGCCAAATTGTGGAAAGAGTCAAGATGCCTTTCAACAAACCAATGGATAAAGAGGATATGGTCCCTATATACAAAAGAATATTACTCAGCCATCAGAAATGATGAATAGCCAACTTTTGCATCAATATGGGTGGGACTGGAGATTATGCTGAGTGATACAAAACTAGTTCAGTATTCACAAATAGATCAATGTTAACTATACAGTTACCATATGCATCAGTAATTCTACTTCCAGGTAGATAACAAAGATAAACAGTACACTTGCCCACACAAAAAATCATGTACATTTTTATAGAAGCAGTATTCATAATACTCAAAAAATTAAAAACAACCCAAATATCCATCACTGATTAACGGATATATAAAATGTGGTATATCCATATATAGAACACTATTCAACAATGAAAATAGTGTAACTGACACATGCTATGACATGGATGAAAACATCATGTTAAGTGAAAGAAGCCAATCACAAAAGAACACATATTACCTGATTCCATTTGTATATGAAATCTTCTGAATAGGCAAATCAGTAGAGACAGAAAACAGATTAATGTCTGCCATTAGGAGAGGAGAGAAAAATCCAAGGAAACTGAGGAGTGACAATGCATATGGGGTTTCATTTTGGGTTAGTAAAAAATGCTCTGAAGTTGATTGTGGTTATGGTCATCCAATTCAGTGGATATAGTAAAAACTATTGAACTATATCTTTTAAATGGATGTATTATATGATGTTAATTATATATCAATAAAACTAATAAAAACATCAATCAATATAATCTACCATCTTAACAGTCAAAAGAAGAAAAATCATCTGATCATATCAATGTTGCAGAAAAATATTTGGCAAAATTCTATATCCACTCATGATAAAAACTTAAAGAAAACCCTCAACTTGATAAAGATATCTACCAAAAAAAACCCAATAAACAACATACTTAATGTTAAGAAACTTGAAGCTTTCCTCTATGATCAAGAATAAAGCAAGTATGTCCACTCCCATCAATTCTATTCAACATGGTAATGGAAGTTGCAATAGGGCAAGAAAAGGGGAAAAGGCATAGAGAGGAGAAAGGAAGAAATAAAACTGTCCCAATTTGTAGATGGTATGATTTCCTACAAAATAAAATCCCAAGTAATTAAAAAACCCTCTTAGAACTGAGTTCATCAAAGCCACAGAATACAAAGTAAATATTTTTAAAATCTTTATTTCCATATACTATCAATGAATATGTTGACAACAAAATTAAAAATACAGAAAAATTACCAATTGTTAAAAATTTAAATATTTAAGTGTACATCTAATAACACATGTACTGACTTATATGCAGGAAAGCATAAAATACTGATGAAAACAATCAAATATATAAATAAATGGAAGGATAAATCATGTTTATGGACTAGAAGACTCAACATAGTAACAATGTCAATTCTACCCAAATTCATATACAGATTTAATACAATTCCTATCAAATTCCAGAATATTTTATAGATATAAAATATTATTTTATAATTTATATGGAAAGGCAAATGAACTAGAATACATAACACAATTTGAAAAAAATGGGAGGAATATTTTTTCCTGTGTGTGTTAGCCATTTGTATGTCTTCTATGGAGAAGTGCCTCTTCATGTCTCCTGCCCATTTTTGATATGGTGATCCTTATTTTAGTTATTGAGTTTGAGGAGTCCTTTATAGATTTTGGATATCAGCCATTTGTCTGTAGTGTCATTTGCAAATATCCTCTCCCATTCCATGGGTTACTCTTTGTTTTGTTGACTGTTTCCTTTGCTGTGCAGAAGCTTTTTGTTTTGATGAAGGCCCAAAAGTTTAGTTTCATTTTTGTTTCCTTTGCCTTTGGAGACATGTCTTGAAAGAAGTTGCTGTGGAGAGGGGCACCTGGGTGGCTCAGAGGGTTAAGCCTCTGCCTTCGGCTCAGGTCAAGATCTCAGAGTCCTGGGATGAGGCCCACATTGGGGTCTCTGCTCAGCAGGGAACCCACTTCCCCCTCTTTCTCTGCCTGCCTCTCTGCCTATTTGTGATCTCTCTCTGTCAAATAAATAAATAATCTTTCCAAAAAAAAAAAAAAAGACATTGCTGTGGACTATCGCGAAGAGGTTACTGCCTATATTCTGCTCTAGGATTTTGATAAATTTCTGTCTCACGTTGAGGTCTTTCATCCATTTCGAGTTTACCTTTGTGTATGGTGTAAGAGAATGGTCAAGTTTCATTCTTCTATACATAGCTATCCAATTTTCCCAGCACCATATATTGAAAAGACTGTCTTTTTCCACTGGATGTTTTTTCCTGCTTTGTCCAAGATTATTTGACCAAAGAGTGGCAGGTCCATATCTAGATGCTCTACTCTGTTCCATTGGTCTATATGTCTGTTTTTGTGCCAGTACCATGCTGTGTTTGAGATCATAGCTTTGTAATAAAGCTTAAAATCAGGGTGCCTGGGTGGCTCAATGGGTTAAAGCCTCTGCCTTTGGCTCAGGTCATGATCTCAGGGTCCTGGGATCAAGGCCCACATAGGGCTCTCTGCTCAGCAGGGAGCCTGCTTCCTCCTCTCTCTCTGCCTGCCTCTCTGCCTACTTGTGATCTCTCTCTGCCTTAAATAAATAAAATCTTTTTTAAAAAAGTTTAAAATCGGGCAACATGATGCTCCCAGCTTTGTTTTTTATTTTTCAACATTTCCTTAGCAATTTGGGATCTTTTCTGGTTCCATATAAATTTAGGATTGCTTGTTCCAGCGCTTTGAAAAATGTTGGTGGAATTTTGATCTGGATGGCATTGAAAGTATAGATTGTTCTGGGAAATACAGACATTTTAATAATGTCTATTCTGCCGATCCATAAGCATAGAATGCTCTTCCATCTTTTTGTGTCTTCTTCAATTTCTTTCATGAGTGTTCTGTAGTTCCCGAGTATAGATTCTCAACTTCTTTGGTTAGTTATATTCCTAGGTGTCTTATGGTTTTTGGTGCTATACTAAGTGGAATCAATTATCTGATTTCCCTTTTATATTTTCATTGTTAGTGTGTAAGAATGCAACTGACTTTACATCCTGCTGCATTATTGAATTATATGAGTTCTAGTAGTTTGAGGGTAGACTCTTTTGGGTTTTCCATATAGAGTATCATGTCATCTGCAAAGAGAGAGAGTTTGACTTCTTCTTTGCCAATTTGAATACCTTTTATTTGTTTTTGTTGTCTGCTATTGCTAGGACTTCTAACACTATGTTGAACAATAGTGGTGAGAGTGGGCATCCTTGTCTTGTTCCTGATCTCAGTGGGAAAGCTGTCAGTTTATCCCCATTGAGAATGATATTCGCTGTGGGTTTTTTATAGGTAGATTTTATGAGGTTGAGGAATGTTTCCTCTATCTCTATACTTTGAAGAGTTTTAATCAGGAATGGATGTTGTATTTTGTCAAATGTTTTTTCTGCATCGATTGAGAGAACCATGTGGTTCTTCTCTCTTCTCTTATTGATTTGTTCTATCATGTTGATTGATTTGCAAATGTTGAACCACCCTTGCATCCCAAGGATAAACCCCACCTGGTCATGGTGGATAATCTTTTTAATGTACTGTTGGATCCTATTAGCAAGGATCTTGCTAAAAATCTTGGTATCTGGGCACCCGGGTGGCTCAGAGGGTTAAGCCTCTGCCTTTGGCCCAGGTCATGATCTCAGGGTCCTGGAATCAAGGCCCACATAGGGCTCTCTGCTCAGCAGGGAGCCTGCTTCCTCCTCTCTCTCTGCCTGCCTCTCTTCCATACTGTGATCTCTCTGTCAAATAAATAAATAAAATCTTTAACAAAAAAAAAAGAATCTTGGCATCCATATTCATCAGGGATATTCATCTGAAGTTCTCCTTTTTAATGGGGTCTTTGGTTTGGGGATTAAAGTAATGCTGGCTTCATAGAAAGAGTCATGAAAAAATTATCATCATCACTAGCTATCAGTGAAATTCAAATAAAAACCACATTTAGATACCACCTTACACCAGTCAGAATGGCTAAAATTAACAGGACAGGAAACAACAAGTGTTGGAGAGGCTGCGGAGAAAGGGGAACCCTCTTACACTGTTGGTTGGAATGCAAGTTGGTGCAGTTGCTTTGGAAAACAGTGTGGAGATTCCTTTAAAAATTAAAAATAGAGCTACCCTATGACCCTGCAATTGCACTACTGGGTATTTACCCCAAACATACAGATGTAGTGAAAAGAAGGGCTGTACATACCCCAGTGTTCATAGCAGGAATGGCCACAATCGCCAAACTGTGGAAAGATCCAAGGTGCCCTTCAACAGATGAATGGAAAAAGAAGATATGGTCCATATATACAATGGAATATTATGCCTCCATCAGAAGGGATGAATACCCAACCTTTGTAGCAACCTGGACAGGATTGGAGGGCATTATGCTGAGTGTAATAAGCCAAGCAGAAAAAGTCAAGTATCATATGGTTTCACTTACTTGTGGAGCATAAGGAGTAACCTGGAGGACAGTGGGGAAGGAAAGGAAATGTGACCTGGGGTAAATTAGAGAGGGAGATAAACCATGAGAGACTTCGGACTCTGAGAAACAAACTGAGGGTTTTGGAGGGGAGAAAGATGGGGGAATGGGTGAACCTGGTGGTGGGTATTAAAGACATGAATTGCATGGAGCCCTGGGTGTGGGGCATAAACAATGAATCTTGGAACACTGAAAAAATTAAATAAATTATTAAAAATAGATTTAAATAAAGACTATAACAACAGACAAAGAAGGACACTATATAATTATAAATGGGACAATCACCAAGAAGATCTAATAATTATAAATACTTGTGCATGACACATGGGAACACCAAAATCATAAAACAGTAAGAAACATAAAGTAACATTAACACCCAACTTATATCAGTGATCATCTAAAGAGAAAACCAACAAGGAAACAATGGTTTTGAATGACACACTATAACAGATGGACTGAACATATATATTCAGCATATGACATCCTAAAACAGCAGAATACATATTATTTTCATGTGCACACAGAATGTTCTCCAGATACATCACATATTAGACAACAAAATGGGCCTCAATAAAAACAATAAGATTGAAATCATACCATGCACCTTTTCTGACCACAATGCTATGAAACTAGAAGTCAACCACAGAAAAAAAAACCTGGGAAGACCATAAAGACGGAGGTTAAATACCATGAATTAACCAAGAAATCAAAAAGTATATAGAACAAATGAAAATAAAAATATAAAGTCCAAAATCTTTGGGATGCAGCAAAATCAGCCTTAAGAGATAAGTTCATAGCACTACAGGCCTACTTCAAGAAGCAAGGATAATCTCAAATAAACAGCCTAAACTTACACCTCAAGGAGGTAGAGAAAGAACAATAAACAAAACCCCAAACCAGCAGAAAGAAGGAAATAATAAAGATTAGAACAGAAATAAATGAAATAGAAGCTAAAAAAATAGAACTGATAAATAAAACCAGGAGCTGGTTCTTTGAAAAGATAAAGAGAATTAATAAGCTTCTCACCAGACTTATCAAAAAACAAAAAGACACAAATAGATAAAATTCCAAATGAAAGAGGAGAAATAAAAGCCACCACCTAAGATACACAAACAATTGTAAGAGAATATTATGAAAAAATTTACACCAGCACATTGGACAACCTAGGGGGGAAAAATGGATAAATTCCTACAAATATATAACCAACCAAAACTGAAGCAGGAAGAACAAGAAAATTTCAACAGACCAATTTCTGCAAAATATTGAATCAGTAATTTAAAAACTCCCAACAAACAAAATTCCAGAACCAGATAGCTTCACAGGTGAATTCTACCAAACATTTAAAGAAGAATTAATACCTATTCTTCTAAAACCACTCCAAAAAATAGAAGAAGAAGGAAAGCTTCCAAACTCATTCAACGAGGCCAGTATTAACCTGATACCAAAACCAGATAAAGACACAACAAAAAAAGAGAACTATAGACCAATATCTCTGACAAACATGGATGCAAAAATATTTAACAAAATACTAATAAACAGAATCCAACAATACATTTTAAAAAATTATTCACCACAACTAAGTTGGATTTACTTCTGGGATGCAGGAGTGGTTGAATATTTGCAAATCTATTAATGTGATACATCACATCAATAAAAGAAAAAATAAAATCCATATGATCATTTAAATAGAAAAAGCATCTGACAAAGTAAAAGCTCTATTCATGATAAAAACCCGTGACAAAGAAGATTTAGAGGGAATATACTTCAATATAATAAGAAATTTGAATTCTGTCACATAAGAAAAATCCACAGCAAACAACATACTTAATGGGGAAGTTTGAGACCTCTCCCCCTAAGATCAGGAACAAGACAAGTATGTCCACTCTCACCACTTTCATTAAACAGTACTGGATGTCCTAAGCACAGCAATCAGACAACAAAAAGAAATAAAAGAAATCAATTGGTAAGGAAGAAGTAAAAAATTCACTATTTGCAGATGACATAATACTCTATATAGAAAAGCGTAAAGACTCCACCAAAAACTACTAGAACTGAAAAAAAGGAATTCAGTAAATTCATAGGATACAAAATCAACGTGCAGAAATCTATTGCATTTCCATACACCAATAACGAAGTAGCAGAAAGAGAAATCAAAGAATCATCCCATTTACAACTGCCCAAAGAGGCAAAAGACCTGTACTCTGTTGTTTCGTTTCTCTCCCTGGATTACCCTAGTTCCCCTTTACTTTCCTTTTCCCACTGTCCTCCAGGTTACCCCTCATGACAAACTGAGGGACTTGGAGGGAGGGGGGTGGAGGGATAGGAGAGCCTGGTGGTGGGTACTGGGGACACCTAAAGCATGGAGCACTGGTTGTGGGGAATGGGGAATGAATCTTGGAACACTGGAAAAAAAAATTTAAGTAACAATAAAAAAATAAAATAAAAAAAGACCTGTACTCTGAAAACTATAAAATACTTATGAAAGAAATGAAGATGACACAAAGAAATAGAAAGACATTACTCGCTCATGACTTGTATTAATATTGTTATAATGTCTATACTACTCAAAGCAATCTACAGATTTAATTGCAATCCTTATCAAAATGCCATCACCATTTTTCACAGAGCTAGAAGAAATAATCCTAAAATTTGTACAGAACCACAGAAGACCCTGAATACCCAAAGCATTTCTGAAAAAGAAAAATAAAACTGGAGGTAACACGATTCTGGATTTCAAGCTCTATTAAAAAGCCGTAGTCATCAAGACAGAATGGTATGGCAAGGCACAAACAGACACATAAATCAATGGAACAGAATAGACAATCTAGACGTAAGCCCACAATTATACGGTCAGTTAATCTTTGACAAAGCAGGAAAGAATATGTAGTGGGAAAAAGATAGTCTCTTCAACAAATGGTGGTGGGAGCTACATACAGAAGACTGAAACTAGGGCGCCTGGGTGGCTCAGTGAGTTAAAGCCTCTGCCTTCGGCTTAGGTCATGATCTCAGGGTCCTGAGATCGAGGCCCACAACGGGTTCTCTGCTCAGTGGGGAGCCTGCTTCCTCCTCCTCTCACTCTGCCTACTTGTGATCTCTCTGTCAAATAAATAAATAAAATCTTAAAAAAAAAAAAGAAGACTGAAACTAGACCACTTCCTTACACCATATACAAAAACGAATTCAAAGTGGATTAAAGACCTAAATTTGAGACCTAAAACCATAAAAATCCTAGAAGAGAACACAGGCAGTCATCAGCTATAGCAACACTTTTCCTAGACACATGTCTTGAGGCAAAGGAAATAAAAGGAAAAATAAACTATTAGGACTATATAAAAATAAAACCTGCTGCACAGCAAAGAAAATAATCAACAACAAAAAAAGGCAACCTACAGAATGGGAGAAGATATTTGTAAATGATATATACAATAAACGGTTAGTATCCAAAATCTATAAAGAATTTAACAAACTCAATATTCAAAAATTAATAACTAGTTAAGATATGGGCATTTTTTCAAAGAAGACATCCAGATGGCTAACAGCATTACTCATCATCAGGGAAATAAAAATCAAAACTACAATGAGATATCACCTCACACCTGTCAGAATATTTAAAATCAACAACACAAGAAACCACAACTGCTGGTAAAGCTGTGGACAAAGGGGAACCCTCCTGCACTGTTGGTGGGAATGCAAACTGGTACAACCACTCTGGAAAATAATAGGGAGTTTACTCAGAAAGTGAAAAGTAGAACTAGCCTATGATCCAGTGATCAAATTACTAGTTATTTGCCAAAAAAAAAAAAAAACAAAAAATACTAATTCAAAGGGATACATGCACCCCAATGTTTATAGCATAATTAGTAACAACAGACAAATTATGAAAGCAGCCCAAGTGTCCATCTATAGATGAGTGGATAAAGAGGATATATATATCTCCACTCTTTCCAGCTTCCACCTTAAGTCCACTTTCCCTAGAAGACCCCAGTCTTGGCTTTAAACACTGGCAACTCTCCGAAGATGTCTACCTTTTGACCCAAAAGCTCTGAGCTCAGTCTCACATCCACAACGCCCTCTGCACCATGGCTCAGCACTGCCCAGTGCCTCTGCTCTTGTTCAGCACACCTTGTCCTGGCCACCTCCTCGGGGTCACAAAGGGCTCTGCTCACAGAGGTCTCTCTTTCTCTTACCTTTCTCATCCATTTCTTCTAAACATATCCCAAATCCCGCTGCTTGCACCTGATCATTAATTTTCACACAGATGGTTGGAACACTCCAGTCCCACAGTCTGTCCTCTTGGGGAAACCCAACAGCCCAACCCATGGACCACTCTCTTGGAACACCTTCCAACACTCCAGTACACAATCTGTCCTCTGAGGACCCCAACACCCCACCCCACTACCCATCCTCTAAGAATGCTTCCCAGTATCCCAGGCCACAACCCATCCTCTGGGAGGACTCTCCGAACATCCTAGCCCATGGACTAATCTTTGGGAACAACCCCCAGAACCCCAGTCAATGGCTTCATTTTTCTAGGACCCACAGTCTCAGCCTGGCCTCTCCCCATGGAGTCCAATATGTCTGACCTACAGAGAGATGCCTGGGGATCACCCCTAGAGACTCCACAGAGCCTGCCCTGAGCACTGGGCTGAGCTCAGACTGGGACAGACATCTGCAGTCAGCAGAAGAAGGGCTGCACCCCTGAGAATCTGGGTGCAGTTGCGTCCTGAGCAGGGACAGAGGTGGGAGAGCCGCTATGTGAGATCTGAGTATTAACAGAGGGACAGTGCCCCTCTGCCAGACCAGCCTCCACTATGGCTAAGCCCAGGCCTTTACTTCTGAGCAAGATTGATACCAAAATGACCAAAGTGCCACCTATTTTTTGATGTAATGACTGACATTTCAAACCCCATGGAATACTCCTATCTTCCCACCTGGTCCTGAATGTGTCTGTCCTCTGGCTCTGCTTCCTTCCCCAGCAGTATTGTAACAGCGCTCACCCATCCTTCCAGGTCCTGCAAGACCCCTGCACACCAAGGCCCCTCCTGCTAAAGGCTTGGTCTGTCCTGCCTCAGATTTGACACCCTACCCATGCCTTGCCTGGGGGCATAGCTGAAGCTCACCAACCCTACTTCCAGTTGTGCTTTTTGGTCTTGCTGCTCCTTCTACAAGTGTGCCCAGCATGCGGAGGAGCTCATTGAGGGGGCAGGTCTGGGTACCAGAGTGGCCAGAGGCCAAGGCGCAGGGCACCAGGCACAGGCTCCACCACCTGCCCCGACTGAGGAGGGAATGGACTTCTGCCTTTGGGCCCTTCTAAATGTGGTCCAGCAGTAGTTGTTCTGACCTGACAGGATGACCAGACAATTGAGGGGATGTAACAAGAGGGGGCGGGTACCTCTGAGCTGTGTTCCTAGATGCTAAAGCCTGGTCTGGGCACTCCCAGTCCCTTCTGATGGCTCTTGACAGCACAACTTGGCTGGGGTTTTGTAGGCATTGTAGAGTTTTCTGGCATTATGGAGCAGAGCTCAGGTTTGGTGCAAATGGGCTGGCAGAGACATGAGGGACAGGAAGCATGAACATGACGGGGGTCCCAGGAACCTGCCCTGGGTGCCCCTCAGTCCAGCAAGCTGTACCAAAACAACTGTCTTTTGGGTGCATTGTGTTGCCTCCTGTCCTGAGGATTCGGTGCCCTCCCCTGCACGGGCATGCCAATTAAACAAACGAAATTACTGAATGAAGACTGATATGTTGGTTTTACAGTAGTGCATAAATCAGCAGCAGCAATATACTTCGTTTGGAATACAGTACCTTTGTAAATTTTAAGGACACCTTTCTTCAAGTTCTTTAATCACTTGACATTATACAAAAATGAAAAGAGAAGACAAATGTGTATTGGCTGCTGTGAAAATCTTATTAAAGAGAAATCGCTCCGCAGCTAATGCTTTCCTCATGTGGACATTTTAACAGCCTTAGGAAACACTCCAGTCACCCACATTAAGCACTACTCAGTCCCAAAGCTTCCCAGTCAGTTCAGTGTCCCCGGGGCTGTGCTTCCGGGGGTGTGGCTGCCCCTGCAGGTAACCGCTATGTTTGCAGGGGCGTGGCTATGGCTGCGGGGCTCTGGGGTAGGAGGGTCTGTGTCTGCCTGGGCTGGACTGTCTGTGGGGGCGTGGCTGCGTCAGAGGTGTCTGAGTCCATTGCACTTTTCCAGTTGAAGTCAGAAAGGTACAGGCCGAGCCTCCTTCTCAGCTTGACCCAGGAAAAGGCAGATGTGCCTCTGCCCCACACCAGGCCAGCGCAGAGTCTGACCCTGAATCCCTTTGGATGGGATTTGCAACATGTGAACTGGCGTAGAAGCTTCTGGAACGTTCAGCCCTGCTCTTTCATGCTCTCGTTTTAAATAGTCTCTGAGCCTGTGCCGAGAGTTGCCCTTCCTGTGCTATGCCCAGGGAAAGTAACGAGTGAGTTGTGCTCAGAGGCGCGCCCAGGGGCCTCCAGGGCAATGCCACCCTGCTTGCACTCTGGAACTGGGACGCCCTGGGCTGCCTCCTGTCCTCGGCAGGAACCCCTTACGCCAGGCCCTGCCACCAGCCCCCGCGCGAGGAAGAGTCCGTCTCTTCTATCTGCACGCCAGGCTGTTCAACACCCTTACCCCTGTGTTGCTGTGTTGTTGACTTTCGTTCATCTTGCAAACCAGTTTGAAACTGTTCTTTGCCCCTCAAAAAACAGACTTTTGCTGGGGCTAGTCGTCACTACTGCCTCCCGTGGAGTGTGCCTCCTGCTTGGCAGAGCACATCGGGTTGGGGCACTGAAACCACAGTTGTGTGGCCAGAGCACCGACCTCAGCATCAGAGTGGCCGGAGAGGCCACCAAATTGACCCCCACTGCCCCAGAGGGGAAGAGGGCACTGGCCACTCAGTGCCTGGGCGACTGTATGAGAGGAGCCTGCTCTCCGAGAGTGTGGCAGAGGGCATCCCAGGAGGCACAGGAAAGTCCCTCTGCAGGGTGCCGCAGCCACCCACAGGAGCTAACCAGAGAGACCTGATCTGTGGGGTGTCTTCCTCTATTTCCAATATATAGGAAAGATGGACAACTCGCCCAACTCCTCTACAGGCCACTTCCTATGAGTCTCTAAGTCTCTAGGTTATCCTTTCCTTTTTCTGGCCTTACATGTCTCCATTGCAGGCCCAACTCCTCCCCACCACACCCCAACCCTCTCCACAACCCTTCTCTACCCCGCACCCTGGAGTCCAAAGGCTCTACTCCTCTCCCCTTTCCCAAGAGACTTAGATCTCTCTGGTGGACAGGCGATGTCCCCAGGCTCCCCTCTGTAGCCTAGATCATTATATGCAGCTGCCTTCTTGTCTCCCCTGATGTCTCAAAAGTGCCCACAAACCCAGAGCCTGAGGGCTGTCCTCACCCTGCAGACCCTTTACCTAAGAAGTACCCCTTATCTCCCCCACTCCCCACCCCTGGGCTGCGCAGCCATCTCTCAGGGGGTTCGACTCAGCTAGCTACTACCCAACCACAGTGATCTTTCCAAAATCCACATCAGACCATGTGTCCTCTGGCTTAAAACCCTTCCCAGGTGTCCCAGGTGTGGGCACTGCTACATCTATAGCCAGAGCTCTCCCTTCCTCCATAATTCCTGATGTTCCTCAGAACTGAGCTAACTTCAAAGGGGTCATGAGTCTCAAAAAACAAAAAACAGTATCAGCATTTGCTTTTCATCATAATAAAGCTTACTTCCTAAATCACTTTATATCTGATATATATATCTGAACAACTACACTCAAATTGGAGTAACAAGCAGTTTTTGTGCAGTCCTTTACAGTTTATCTAGAACTTCCTTTCACCTCCGTTGCTTTTAATGAGATTTAATCTTCATTAACAACTGTGAGAGTTGGTATCACTACAAGCATTCAAGCTCCCAGGCTTCACAAGTCCTGCCCCAGGAGCCTGGACACAGACCCCATGCCACCCCCTATAAACAAACCTCAGGGGTGGCATTTTCTAGGTGGTTTAGATTAAGGACTGCCTTGTATTCAGGAGATAACAACTGCCTACAACTGGTAACAGCCTCCTGTTTGCTTTTCCTGGGAATCACTGCATATTGTGGAGTTGTCACATCCTGAAGGGTCAATGCTCAAAGGGTACTGGGGACTTCAAAAGCAGCCAGTCCTGTGTGGTGGAATGCCATGCACCTGCTGAGCCCTTGGCCCAGGTCTGGGTCTGTAAACACAAAAATGTCCACACACAGAGAAGCTTGTGCTCAATATCCATATTCTTGGAAGGAGCTAGCGACATTAAATCCATTTATTCCGCTGTGTGTGGCCAGAGTAAAAAAAAAGAGGCTCTGGGGGATTTAAGTCCCCCCCTAATGCATTCCACTCCACCGAAACGCCTGACCAGCGCTCACGTGTGTGAAGCCAGCGGTGGGAGCAGATGCCGCCCTGCAGTTCAAGCAGAACATTCTCTGTCTGAGCCCGTCCAGCCTGCGCTCAGTATCCCCATGGCCCACCCCAGAGTGAGGGGCCTGGTTTGTCCTGGGAACCTGCCTCAAGGGAGCTGCTCCCATCCAACCCATGTTTGGTGTGGGTGTGAGCGCCCTGTGCTCACACCAACTACTCACCTTCCCACAGACGAACTTACCTTGCTCCGTGAAGTAACAACTGAACACAGGATTATTAAAACCCTACCTGTTCCCCTGGACAGGTTAGTTCCTCACCTCCTTTCTCCTCGCTGGCCTCGAGGCTTGATCTTTCTCAACAAGAGTGAAGTTGTAAGGTCCGAATTGATAGCTCCGGAACGCTGAGTGGAGAGCAATACTCCGACCAAGAGAAACTCTGCCGGCGCGGGACGAGGTGCCCTGGGGGCGGGGCGAGCCCCCTTCAGCACCTCCCGGCCTGACCACGCCCACAGACGTCACCGCGGGCACTGCCCCCTCCCCCCGTCCCAGGGCAGCCCACAGGACTCGGAGAGTGGGGCTCCCTTACCCCAGGAGCTACAGGAGACTCAGGAAATGGAGAAAAAAGGCTCTTGGTAAAAGGCCAGACCCTCTCTGAAAGGTGACATTATCTGCTCGCCGTGCCCATTACAAGGTCGAGTTTATAGAAGGTAGCTAAGTACCAGTTTTTCCTTATGAACAAGAATTTGGAAAACGTAAACTGAGTGACTATTTTGCCTACGTTTTTCCTCTTCTGCCTTTGAAGAGTTCTCAGCTATTGCTGATAAACCTGACCAGTATTCCTCTTATTTTCTCATTGCCTGTTCCCTCTCCAGCCTCGCACTGGGGCCAATGTTACATTGTGGAAAGCTCACTCTTTCTCTCATACAACACCCCAAAGAGAGGTAAACACAGAGACACACAAACACACCCACAGACACGTCCGGATACACAGGCACACAGACTAAACAGACACAGATAAGCACACATAGAGATACACACACCACACAGACACAAAATCATACACACACAAGGAAATGCAGGCACACATATACACACAAACATACACACAGAGCAGAAACTACACACACACACACATGCCACAAGCATACACTATACACAGACATATTAAACACACACAGAAACAGGGACACACAGAAATATAAACAGGCACACAGACACATAAATACACACACACCAACACACAGACACAGACACACAGAAGACACACAGAGGCACATACAAACACACGCTATGCAGACACAGACTCCCAGGTCTGCAGTGGGCCAGGCAGCTCAAGTGGGGCCTTAGCCCTCCAGTCACTGCCCAAGGATTGGCAGGAATTGAGAGGCTCCTAGGTCTTCCACCATGTAATAGACAAACCCCAAAATTTCTCCTGGGAAATGTCTCTATAAACCTCTCAGAGAATTCTTTAGGAAGTCTGGCTACCCTGGGTATTTGGGAGGCATAGACTTGATAACAAGCACGTCGCAAAGGACAAGGTGTGGTCAGGTTACCTAGGAGGAGCTCCAAGGATCCCAAGGGCCTCTGGGCCTCCTACAGCACAGCGGGCCCTGCCATGCTGCAGTCCCAGGGCTGGCCGCCACAAGAGCACCCAAGCTGTCTGAGATAAGGCCCAGTATGGCATTTCAGACACCTCATGTCAGATTACCGTGCACATTTTGTGTAGACACAGCTCACAGGTGGGGTGCCTGGTGAGTCCATTCATGTGGGGCAGGGCATCTGTGGAGTTTGTGATCACAGCAGAAATGCAGACACATCCACATTCATCCCTGAGCCAGAGCATCCTCCTCCAGCACCTCAAGAAACACCAATAAAGGACAGTGAGTGTCACAGGGAGCCCAGAGTACGAATGTGCAAGCACCCTAAATGATCACTGCCATCCTTACAGAATAATAGCCACACCTGGGGAGCCTCAGGTGTTGGCTAGACACATAGTTTATTAATGCCTGTGTTAACTACTGTTCACCTGCTGACTCAGCCTGGCCACCAGGGCTGACTGCATGCTTCCTTCTTCCTCCTGCATCACAAGCCCCTAATATTCTTTACATAGCTGTTGAATGTGATGGGATCAGCTATCCCTGCTCCAGGAATGAGTGCATGTGGCCCAAATTATGGAAGAACCCCCCCACCCGCCGCCACCAGTAATTGCCATCTACATGTCCCAACCCACATGGCAACAAAGCCCACACACAGCAGGGTTCCATGCTGGACCAAGCTTCAAGCTCTCCATCTCTGGGCTCCTTAGTCATTGCTAACCCATCGTCTTGTTGTTGAAGCCAGGTTCCATTATTAGGAATTCAGGCAGTTAAGAAGGATTGGATGGAGGTAATGTTATTGGAAACTACAGCATAATTCATGGTGCAGGTGCTGTACCATGGAGAGGGTCTGAATTTCCTCAGTCAGAAGTGACTGGGGACAGTCTCAGAAATTATGTAGTGATTCCTGAGCTGGGCAGAAAGATTTCACCAAAATCTAACCATAGAGTCACACTTTTCTCAGATGACTTGGGAAACTCCTGAGGGAAACTCCAAAATAGGAGTTATCTAAATGCTCTTAGCAAAGAGGAGCATCCTTGGAATCAGACATAAGGCTAAATAAAGGTGGCTCTTTTCAAGCATACAGTACTTGAATGTATAAATTTTGAAATACCTGTGATAAAATCCATTTTCTTACAAGACATAAGTAGTGGTGGTTTTACATGCATGTGTGGATGTTCATATTTTATGTGTTTATGGGTGACCCAGTGAAGTGCCCTTGGCTTCTTACCCTCAATAGACATATGTGACTCAGAGCCATTTCCATCCCAGTCCTTCACCCCCACTCCACATGGAAATCTTTCTGCAGTTCCCCTTTGGAAACCCTACCTTCACTCAGGGGTCCCTGTCATCACCCACTGAGCAGGCCTCTCTGGCCACCAGTTTTTGCCTGCTCTGACTGCATAGGGTACAAGTCCCATTCACCCACTGCTGCCCACAGACGGTTCAACTCAGCCCAGCCTCACTGACCCCTAAGAGATGTAGGAGACAGGGGCGGGGACACTGGGCGACAGCCAGAGTAGCTTTCTTCTGTCTCAGTCCAGCTAAGAGGGGGACCTGAGAAAGAAAAATCAAATGCAGACTCACAGGGGTTCCCCTTATCTACTGCTGTGTGACAAACCACCCCAAGTTTAGTGACAAAAATAACAACCATTTGATCATGCTCCCAGATGCCATGGGTCTGAACTCAGGCTCTGTGGAAAGAGTCCATCTGCGCCACCAGTCAAGGTGGCACAAAGGACAGGAAGCAACTCAAGACTGGGGACTGGAAGCATCAGGAAGTGGCCTCACCCATTTCTGCTGTGGAACTGCATGCCCTACCATGTGGCCTCTGCCCTGATTCCTGGACTTCCTCACAGCATGGCAGTGGGGGCGCAAGGGACAGGAATTGGAAGCTGCCAGATCCTTCAGCCCTGTACCCAGGACTGGCTGTCACTTCATCACACGCCACTGGTCAAGTGGTCACAGAGGCCAGGTTCAAAGGGAAGGACAGTCTCCAGTTCTTGATCAACGAACTTTAGAGCCATATTTTAAATCACCACAGACTGCATCCTAGCCAAGGATTCAGTAAAGGAACAATGAAGGCATGATGCAAACAATGGGAGGAAGTCTGGCCTTCAAGTCTGCACTTTGAAGGCAGTTTAAAATGTAATGAGTTGTGGAGGAATAAGAACTCCCATTGCTGGTGGGAATGCAAAACGCTGGAGCCAGTTTGGAAGGTAATTTGGCAGTTCTCACAGAACTAAACATAGTCTTACCATGTAATCCAGCAATTGTATTCCTTGCTACTTACCCAAGGGAGTTTAAAACTTACAGACACAAAAAGCTGCATACACATGTTTAGAGCAGCTTCGTTCGTAATTGCCAAAACTTGGAAGGAACCAAGATGTCCCTCAGTGAATGAATGCATAAACAAACTGTGGTATATTCAGGCCATGGAATATTATTCAGCAGTAAAAAGAAATGAGCTATCAAGTCATGAAAAGACATGAAGGAACCTTAAATTCATTGCTAAGTGAAAGAAACCAATATAAAAAGATGACATTTGGAAAAGGCAAAACTGTGGAGGCAATAAAAAGATCAGGGGTTCTAGGGGAGAGGGAAAGTAAAGTAGACAGAGCAGAGGATTTATAAGGTAGTAAAGCTAATTCTGTGTGAAATTACAATAATAAATACATTGGTTGCAAAAAATGTACCACTTTGGTGGGGGCAATGCACGTGTGGGAACAAGGTGTATATGGGAAATCTCTGGACCTCCTGCTCAATTTTGCTATAAATATAAAATTTTTCTAACAAAAGTCTATTTTTTAATGTAAGGAGCAAGAGGAAAACTCATTATGTAGATTCCATTGTATATGGGAAAAAAAAAATCTTTGGAAAGTGGCTGGGGTGGGGCCCACCAGCCAGAGCTCTCGGTGGCTGAGCTCCTCACACCTGCTCACCCATGAGGACAGGGTCCCTGAGTCTCCCCACCAGCAGCAGATCTACCCCACTCCAGCCCTGGTAAGTCAGGGGGCAGTGCCAGAGTCCTGTACCTGTACCAGCTCCACTAGGACCAGTGTGTTAACTACAAGTTTCCCTTGCCCTGCCTTGAGACAGATGTTACTGCTCTGAGAAATTATGGTCACTCCAGGAGCCTCTTTCCATCCAAGCGAACTAAAGGAGGAGGGATCGCTTAAGGCCCCAGGCAATGGTGCCTCCATTGGGCATGCACATGCACAGGAGAGTATAAGGCTGGGGCTTGGGTCACAGCAATGCCACACAAGGAATTCCCCAGGGACTATAGTGACACAAATGCCTGTGGCCACTATGACATGCCAGCAATACCAAGCACAGGAGGCCAGGGACCACTCTCGGCCTGATGGCAGAGTTTATAGTATGTGGACCATGTTGCACCCAGCAGAGCTCAACTATCCACAGGCCAAAAGACCCCGCAATGCAGCAGGGCTGGTGGAACCAGTTCTCAAACCTTCTGTGGTCTGCCCCTCCTCACTCTGTGTTCTTGCACTCACGCAGATGGCTCAGGGACCCACCTTATGCTACCTGCAGCCAGAGAGGGGTGTCAGCTTTGGGACATCTACCGTGCCTTCTGAGAGGAGTGCCAGGCTGCCCAGCCTGCAGGGTGGTGGAATAACTGGGTATCCTGGGGTGCTCCCGTGGCCACTTTAGTCTCAGATGGGCTCCCTCTGAGTTTGAAGTCCCATGGTCGTGAGCTCCCTTTCAGATCCGCAAAGGGGAAGAGGTTCAGTATGGGTGGCCTTCCCTTGTGGAAGGGCCTAGGGCTAATACCATGGGAGTGGGTTATTCCTCGTGGCCTCTTCCTGAATGACTGGACAAACCCTGGGCAGCCTGCCCGGCATCCTGGAGCTCTGGCAGGGCAGAGCCTAGGCTCTCGAGTTGGGATATACCCACAGAAGGAGCCGTGCCCCCAGCCCCTCCATGCCCAAAATTCATGTCCTTCTTACTGAGCCTATCGGGACTTCCAAGAGACATGTCCTCGCAGAGATCCTTGCTATACAGTATTTACTGACAAAAAACGGGAATGATTAATCAGCCTTGTTAGTGCTAAAGCTTGAACTGTACTGAGATTAAGAGCTAGGAAGGATCAGAAGACCCCAGTTCACAGAGCAGACCGAAACCTCAGGGGTCTCCCACTGCCTGGGCTAGCAGACCCAATGTGAAGAAGGCCCCAACTCTGGTGTCTGGCCCCCTACGTGAATAGCCAGCATGTAGAAGCCCAGTTACCCATATGTCAGACTTCTCCATTCTCTTCCACTGTCCTAAATGAAAGTATCTTGGCTAGTTTTGCAAATGAAGACAGTGTACACTTACATGGACTCAGGAAGCTCTTTCTGGAATACCTAGATTTCTAGTTAACCCAGATGCTTCTAGTTAACCTCAGAAGCCAGTGGTCACCTTGATGCTGGACAGTATTCCATGCTGATGAAAACGAATAACCCACCTTAGTGTTCATTGCTGAACACCTGTCAGCCAGGTACTGCCTCCACATTCTCTAGTGCTCAAACGGCCACTGGGGTGATGAGGAGTTGTGTCTTTCAGAAGTGGACCTGTCAGAACTGGGCCCCGTGTCTAGCAACAACACAGAGCCAGCAGTCACTCCTGCCGTCACGGATCAAGTGGTGGAACAGGGGCCACCTCCTATAAAACCACCCTGCACTGCTGGGTGCAGTGTGGTTGTGTGCTGGGTACTGCTGGGTTGTCCAGAGCTGGGACATGCTCAAGAAAGCCAATCCCAGCTCCTAAAGTTTGTACTTGGGATCTGAAGAATGGAGTGTAGGTACCAAGTGAATAAACTGTAGAGCAAGGTAGATGGCCACATGGTTGCATGGAGGCAGACATGTTCAAACAGAGGCACGAGAGGCTGGGAGCCCCATGAGCAAGCACTAGGGGAGCCTATTAGACCCTGGGAGACAATACTGGAGTTGGTCTATGCTAAGAAATCTAAAAGAATTTGTCAGGGAGTCTATGGGTGAACACTAGCATCATGCACCATTATTAACTTTTTGTAAATCTAAACAGATGCAACTTCATATGCACTGTAAATGCATATCCACTACTTTTATTGCTGGAAAAACACACATGATGCATCACACCATCTAACTGCCTCAGAAGGAGTTAATCCACGATCAAAATGTTGATGGAACCTGCTATGAAATTAAGAAGTCTTAATTGAAGAAAACACAAAAAGATGGAAGAACACTCCACGCTCATGGATTGAAGAATAAACATTGTTAAAATGTCTATACTGCCCAGAGCAATCTATACTTTCAAAGCCATCCCAATCAAAATTCCAGCAACATTTTTCAAAGTGCTGGAACAAAAATTCTAAAATTTGTATGAAACCAGAAAAGACCCTGAATTGCTAAGGAAATGTTGAAAAAGAAAAACAAAACTGGGGGCATCATGTTGCCTGATTTCAAACTTTATTACAAAGCTGTGATCACCAAGACAGCATGGCACTGGCACAAAAACAGACACATAGACCAATGGAACAGAGTAGAGAGTCCAGATATGGAGCCTCAACTCTATGGTCAAATAATCTTTGACAAAGCAGGAAAAAATATCCGGTGGAAAAAAGACAAGTCTCTTCGATAAAAGGTGCTGGGAAAATTGGACAGCTACGTATAGAAGAATGAAATTCAACCATTCTCTTACACCACACACAAAGGTAAACTCGAAATGGATGAAAGACCTCAACGTGAGGCAGAAATCCATCAACACCCCGAAGGAGAACATAGGTAGTCACCTCTTCGACATAGGCCACAGCAACTTCTTTCAAGACATGTTTCCAAAGGCAAAGGAGACAAAAATGAAAATGAACTTTTGGGACTTCATCAAAATAAAAAGCTTCTGCACAACAAAGGAAACAGCCAACAAAACAAGAGGTAAACCATGCATGGAATGGGAGAAGATTTTCACAAATGGTACTACAAAAAAAGGGCTGATATCCAAGATCTATAAAGAACTCCTCAAATTCAACACCCAAAACAAAAAGATGATCGCATCAAAAAATGAGCAGGAGACATGAAGAGGCACTTCTCCACAGAAAACATACAAATGGCTAACAGACACATGAAAAAGTGTTTGTCATCATTAGCTATCAGGGAAAGTCAAGTCAAAACCACATTGAGATACCACCTTACACCAGTCAGAATGGCCAGAATTAACAAGACAGGAAATAAGTGTTAGAGAGGCCGTGGAGAAAGGGGAACCCTCTTATCCTGTTGGTGGGAATGCAAGTTGGTGCAGCCACTTTGGAAAACAGTGTGGAGATTCCTTTAAAAATTAAAAATAGAGCTACCCTATGACCCTCCAATTGCACTACTGGGTATTTACCCCAACGATACAGATGTAGTGAAAAGAAGGGCCATATGTACCCTAATGTTCATTGCAGCAATGGTCACAATCACCAAACTGTGGAAAGAGCCAAGGTGCCCTTCAACAGATGAATGGATAAAGAAGATGTGGTACATATATACAATGGAATACTACGCCTCCATCAGAAAGGATGAATATCCAACTTTTGCAGCAACATGAACCAGATTGGAGGAGATTATGCTGAGTGAAAGCCAAGCAGAGAAAGTCACATATCATATGGTTCACTTACTTGTAGAGCATAAGGAGTAACATGGAGGACAGCAGGAGAAGGAAAGAAAATGTGAACTGGGGTAAATCAGGGAAGGGGATGAACCATGAGAGACTTTGGACTCAGAAACAATCTGAGGGTCTTGGAAGGGAGGGGGGTGGGAGGATGGGAGAGCCTGGTGGTGGGTATTGAGGGCACGAATTGTATGGAGCACGGGGTGTGGGGCATAAACAATGAATCTTGGAACACTGAAAAAATAAAATAATGTAAAAAAAAAAAGAAATCTTCATCTGTGGTTGAAGACTTCTACTCCTAGCACATTTTGGGTCTGTCTTTCTTACAGTTCAGCTTTCCATAGGTTCTGCTGCATTAATTGCACTCTGCCAAAATGAACCACACTTTAGGCCTCATAGATCAGATAAGATTAAAAAATTAAATTGAAGAGGACAGGTAACTGTCTTAGAGATTGTCTTGGGACAAAAATGAAGAAATTGTTACTATGAACACTGAAGTCCCTATTTTTTTTTTTTTTTTTTTTTTTTAGTGGAATAAATGTAGGAAACAATCTTCCGGCATTTCTAAAGTTTAAGAAAAAGAGCTCATGACAAGTAGGTCTCAGGCGATTGCTTCTGAACAGTGTAAATCCAGCAGAGACAAAGCCAGGTAGGTGGAAGGCATGACTGTCCAAGCTGTTTGCAGGTCCCTGGACCATACTTCCAGTGATGACTCTGAAGTTCCCCCCTCTGCAGCAGACTGACTCAGAACCCTTTTTCATTCAGTAATTTTTATCTAGGTTCTATTTATCAATAATTACCATATTAGAAATTATAATTAAAATGTTTTAAAATATTCATTCATTGTAAAATAAAATAAACCCATTACTTATTTTTCTTTGAGATTTCAGAGAATGAGAAAGAGAGAGCAAGTATGAGCAGGAAGGGCAGATGGAGAGAAAGAGAATCCCAAGGAGACTCCATGCTGAGGGTCGAGCCCAATGTGTGGCTCAGTCCCACAACCTAAGCCAAAACCAAGAGTCAGATGACTAGCCCACTGCACCACCCAAGTGTCCCAACAAACCCATTACTTATTAACATGAACACTATTCTGAAAAATTATTTTTCAAAACTGAAAAATTTAGTGATTTACTGAGAAGAATAGCATTAAATGTTATTAATCTTTTTACTATCTGGCTTATGAGAAGATAGCTAGAATCTCGTTTTTGTTTCTGCCATCCATATACTGCAATACAGTTTTGGTTGCAGATACGAAAAAAATTTAGTTTCATGCAGATACACAGTTGGAAAAAGGAGGACCTCATGGGACACCATGAAAGGGAAACCAAGGGGTCCCTGAACAAGACTTCAAGAGCAGCTATTCTAGAGGCAAAACACGTATGCCAGTCCACTTGGTTTGAGGGTTGGCGACAGTGGAGGGATAGCTCAGTTCTGAGCATAGGCCTCACCTGTTTTCAATTGTTCTCTTGCCCTGGGTAGTCAAAAAGGCATGTGCAGCTGAGCCCTGCCTCACCCACTGTCTGGAGCCATTCAGCCAAGACTAGCCAATCCAGATACATGAAAGAAATAAATACTGCATCTTGTATGCCACCAAATTTAGGAGTAGTTTGTTATGCAGCAAAAGGTACCTGAAAACAAAAAGGTTGGTGATTTGAAAAACACAAAGAGTTTGAGCCAACGTAAAAATAAAAGACTAACCTAGATATTTCCCAAGTTTGGTCATGGATAAATTCCCAGAAACTTTCTCTCTTTAGATTTTTAAAGGCAAAACATTGTGTCCCTGAATAAAGAAATAGTCTCTCAACATAAAACATCTCTTTTTGCCTTCATCCCTAGTTTACCTCAAGTTTGAGCACACCAGGCCTGTTAGCCAACTTTCCTACCCTATTCTTAGTCCTTCCCTTTGCAGAGACCTGCCATTCACACAGCTCTAGAACACGCAGCTCTCAAATCCTACCCCATGGCCAACTGGACTAGAAACACACCCTCAATCCCAGGCCAAAGGGATGGGAACCAGGACAAGCTGGGGTGGAGGACAGGGGAACAGATCCTGAAGGCTCCTGGTCCTCAGCTCCCAATACCAACCACTCCCCTTGAACTTTCCCATTCTTTTACCCGTTCCTCCTTTGTCACTGGAGTGAGTTTGGTTTTTGTAATCAAGAGTCTAAACTAGATTGGAATTGCTTTAACTAATGCTCTATCAAAGACTATTTTTTGGTTGCAGCACATCCACCAGTGCTAGTCTAACCAGATAAGAAAGTTCAGCTTACAATTTTATGACAGACGTTTTATTCATAGGGAATTAAAATTTAGGGATATACAGGACACAAACATTATATATAGTATACTTTCTATGATAGATATTGCTCACAGAAAGGCCTCAATTCAAGTTACATACTGCATACGCTAAAATATGCACCTGGGGATAAGAGGGAGATCAATGGCCTTTTTGTTTTGGTTTAAATTACCTCTAGATGCACTTAAGTAATACTGATCATTTAATGTTCAAAAAACTTTTAATAAACAAATTCAGGGTAATATTAAGTGAAATATTTATAATACGATTTAATCATTACACAGCATATCCAATGTACAATCAAGACAATGCACAACACTTGAAGAAAAAAAAACAATCTATTGCACCCACAAGTAAAAAGGTTTTTTATTCATTTTGGAGATGCTGCAATTCAGTATTTATATAAACATTTACACATTGTAGTAAACACAGAAGTCCTACATTATGGGTAATGCAGCATTATGGGTAAGACCCTTTTAAGTCTCAAAAATAAATGTTAGTGTCCACACATAGTGCCCCATGTACAAGGCTGATTTTCCAATCATTATTCCATTCATTGTTCAATCATGAGCAATCAGTCTCCCTGCCCACCCCCATGCACTTTAGAGACCTAGTATTTCTCATCAAACACACTACCTCCTGCACTCTAAGCTGCAGCACTCTGCCTCCTTGCTTAGTCTCCTGGTGTCCTGCGACGAATGGCATCTCTCCATCTCAGTGTCCTGTTAAATAATCCTGCGTAGAGTCTGAAGCAAATGAATCCACATCTTCATTCTCTGAGTCGTCACTGCTGTCATCGGCAGCTGGCTCTCCTGTAAGGGCTATGCGAGCATAATCATCTGTGTCTATCGATTTGCAAAAGTGGATGGCATATTTCAGTTTCTCCTCCAGCACCTGCTTACAGGAGTATCTAGGCAACTTCAGCAAAAAGAAGCAGGTGTAGGACTCAGGAAGGAAGTGGTCAGGAGGGTTATATTTATCCAGTACCTATTGATGAAAAAATGTTAATCAGAGACTATGTACAAGGACAGGCAGAACTGTTAATCTATTTTATTATGTTCATTAGACTCTTGATTCTCACAAAAACCATAATACTTTTGGTTAAGAATAACAAAATATCAGAAATAAATACTCTAGCCATTTTAGAAATTAAAAGGAGCAACTCAATAATTCCTAGGACTTATAGTCAAAAAGAGCAATTGATTACTGTGGCAATTACTTTTGACAAATCAGTCTGTGAACAGGGCCTGGCACAAGGCAGGCAGAAGACAGGCTCAGCACACATCCACATGGGGAATTCTCCTTAAATCCATCAGCCCCTTTCAACTACTGTATACAGATAAAACACTCTGAAGCCAGAAAGAATTCAGAACCCTGGAATTACCTACTTCTGGAGAGAAAAACTACATGTTGCTCTCAAAGATCTCTGTGGCAAATGACTACTACTGCAATCTCAGTCAGAGACTGGAGTCAGGCTGTGCTCAGGAAGGAGCCATCCTCAAAGCCTTTCAAGCATACAGGGAGAATGGACCTCCACCCCAATCTTCCCCTCCAAGAAGTCCCCCATCCCCATGGTATTGCTACCTGAAAAGTCACACCTGTTGCCTCAGGATATAAGAGGGAGAGGGGTTACGTCACTTCATGCCATGACTCGGCAGATAAACAAAGCTTGTTTCTGACTACTGGACCACAGAGTTAGAAATCAAAGCAAAACTCTTGTTCTCCATCTGATGGGTGCTCTTATTTTTCCCAGTAAGCAACATTACTTAATTTACATAATTCAATCAGAGAATCAAATGTATGATTTAAATGACATGTGTGCTCAAAATCTCAAATATGCTGACATAATAGCCGTATCTTCTGGTGGTGGCCAGATAAATTTTATGACTATAGTCATTTTGAGCAATCAAATCAAAGAAGTTGGGGGTGTGCTTTTTATTATTGTTTCCAGGAAGAAGGAAAAACCACATAACACGAGAGTCCCATTTTCTAATCTTCTGTAGGATCATGTGCAAGGGGCATGCCCCCACAGCCGACACCACAAGATATGCAGGAACCACACCTGGATGACGAAGTCTCTTCCCCGGAAGTCAGCAATGGTCCTGGGCAGTCTTGTCCGGCCCCACACAAAGCGAAGGAAGAGGGAACGTTCTGTGTTGGAGAAGGACTCCATCACCTCCCAGAACCACTGGATCAGGGATGCAGAAGGCTCGATTCCTTTGTATGTTGCCACTGACTTTAAAAGATGCAGAGGGATATCTGGGCTGCCACATACCTGCAGAAGGACATACCATCAGGGCTGGCTGCCACTTCTGACTTTTCACTTCATTATAGAGTCAATCCCTCTTTCTACCAAGGCTTGTTTCAGGCAGAATGTTTGTGAGAGCCAGAGTGGACAGTTGGGAGGATGGGTCCCACGTTCAGGTGGATGTGCACTTGACCCTGTGCTCCACCTTGGTGTGGGATGGGGCTGCAAGGAAAGGAAGGACACGGACACAGGCAGGGAACATCCACTTTTTGAACATGTTTTCACTTCATCTACCAGGCATGAGCATTTTTCAGACGTAAATTAAGTGCAAGATTTAACCAAGAAATTAAATTAAGATTTAACCAAGAAATTAACTAGTGGAACTGATTCGGTGGCTCAATATGCAGAAAGGCAGTTCTAGGGCAGCAGCACTCAGGGGGCATACCATTGTCTCCAATTCATATCCAGTGAACAGAGAAAGAAGGGGGACAGGCACGACTCGGGCCATTCCCTCCCGAACGGCAGCCACCTGCTCATCAAATTCATGGAGTCTGAAAGAAAAAACTCACTTTGCATTTCTATCTTTGGTAACGTAGGTCTTGTCCTGCTCATACCAAGCCTTACCACACAGATGACCAAGGCATGTACCTTATAAAAATGGCATCACAGAGCTTCTCAGATACTAAGTTCACCTACATTGGCACATAGAAGATAATCTTAAAAACTACCTAGAGCTTCCAAGACACAATTCTTATTACATACCCAGGAAGGAGCCGGAATTAGATGTGCATAATCAGAGAACAGGCTCCACAGCACGCACAGTAAGACCCCTCTGAAAGCAAAAACTGTGCTCAGGGCCCTCATGACTGGCGAGTCAGGGCATAAGGCAGAAAGGAACACTAAGGGACAGCAGAGCACACTTGCCGGGACCACCCACAAGCAGAACTCAGCAAGCAAAGCCCAGCCAACCTCACCAAGTACCTGGCCAGGTGCTTCTGGAGAACAAGGTCCACTGTGTGGATTTGTAATGTCAGGTAGAAGCAGCAAGGAGCAGCAGAAACTACATGGGTGGCTCTGCTGAGGGCCAGGCAGGACTGGGACCAGCCCCGACACACTGCTGCCCAAGAGAGCTCACAGACCACAGGGGCGCCAACAGGTCCTCTGAGTTCTGCTGGGAGAGCTCCCAAAACAGCACAATTCTATCCACCTTGGTTTTCTAGTCAAAGCCAGGCATCTCAGGCAAGAATAACGAATTCTCTGACTTGGATTACAAAATAAGCTTTGATAACTACAGATCAGCAGTCACTGGAACCAAGTCCACTAGCATTTTACTGTATGAATTTCTGAAAAATGCTGTCATCCAAGCAAACTATTTTCTATTTCGCTATTTATTGAATCAAAACAATGGAAGGCAAATGACCCCACCTGTAGTTGATTGCCAGCCGGACATACTCCGCACGGTTGTCCAGGGTGATGTGCGTGTACTTGGAGCTCAGCTGGATGTCCTGGCCACTTGCACTTGGCACAGTGAAGGGCAGGCTCATGGCCTCAAACTCCTCTGAGGTGGCTTCATTGTCACGGATGTACATGAGCCCAGGGATAAAATCTTTATCAACCTTTTAAGGGAAAAAAAGGGAGCCCACAGGTTAAACCGGGGTCTTTACCACACTTCTGACTGTAGTTCACACCTGAGGCATTCAGCCATGAGGGGGCCTCAGTCTGCAATGGGAATACCTCCAGGCTGCTGGTGTATTATATGTGCCAGGAAATAAAAGAGGTGAGAAAGTACTTCACCCAGGGAGCTGAGGAGCAAGTTTGTAATTCAAGGAAGTCCTTAAAATTAACCACTAAAAGAGCAATAGCCACTGGTTGGAGATGGACCCGCCCTATAGTCATGGTACCAAGGGAAGTATGGCCAAGGGAAGATGCTGGCTGTGGTCAGCCAGTCATGCTTCCCCACCTGAAAGCCAAAGCCACAACCCAGCCACTCACAAGTTCTGACCTTCCACAGGAAAACAGGTGAACCTTCTTATCTGGCAAGATCTCAAGTTGCAAAGCCCCACAAAATAGACGGTCTATTAAGTTCTAGAAGCAAACTGCCTAACATCCACAGACCTTCTTTGCTAATAGAAGGGACCCTGCAGCCAGGAGTGCCCCCTGCACTGTGTACCAGGTACACTAGGAATCATATTTCCCCACTCCCGCCTTCCTGGTGGTTACCTCGCTGAGGTCGGCAATGGTGAGGCTCATCCCAGCCAGCTGCTTCCAGACAGGCTCAGCCAGGTTGAGGCTCAGGGGGCTCCCAGTCCGGATAGCGATGCCCAGTAACACACCTGCTCAGTCAAGGCACAAGTAACCGGAGATACTTGGAATCAATGATAAGACATACAGTTCAATCAACATCACACAATATCTCCACACTGGGCCTCAGCACCTTCTAAACCAATGTTACCCAAATTCATGGAGAAAGGTTCATCCTTAAAACATTTTGTCCTGTTCTAAATTCATTGTTTCCTTTTGTTCCTATGGGTCTAGTTCCTAACTCTCTTCTTTGCACCAACAGGTATAAGCCACACAGAGGCCAATCTCCGTTCCTTTGATGGCAAAATAGATGGAGTTTCTCAAGGAAGGCGGGTGCGACAGCTGGAGAGGTAAAGGTAGCAACAGGAGTGCTCAGCTCAGACTAAGAGGAGGGACTGACCAACTACCCAAACCCCTCTGATCTGATCCCAAGTTTCAGATACACTTAAGCTGCAGAAACGTGGTATTTCAGATCTTAGGTGTGCCAGACACTTTCTGGCACTTAGTATGCAGCCACTCACCGATGGTTGGGCTCTACATGTCCCTGCACCTGCACACTGAAAAAGTTAAAACCACTCAAAATATCTGCAATTCCCAAGACAGAGTAGACATGAAGACACTGGGGTGCACAGAGCCACAAAACTGAGGAATTATGCCCATGCAAGAAAGCCCACCCAAGGGGCACGTGGGTTGCTCAGCTGGTTAAGCGACTGCCTTCGACTCAGGTCATGATCCCAGAGACCCGGGATCGAGTCCCACATTGGGCTCCCTGCTCAGCGGGAGCCTGCTTCTCCCTCTCTCTCTCTCCCCCTACTTGTGTTCCCTCTCTGGCTGTGTTTCTCTCTGTCAAATAAATAAAATCTTTAAAAAAAAAAAATGCCCATGCAAGAAAGCCCACCCAGAAAGCGGAACATGTTGGTGTGCACGGGCGCCCTGGCAGCGGGGCTGAACAGGTAGCAGTCACGGTTGGCCCCAGACTCGTCTCTCCCATTGGGCGTCACGATCAGAAGCGGGGTGAGTCCATTCTGCAGTTCTTCACAGATCTCGGCTATGGACTCACTGTAGCCACCACCACAGTCATCCACGGATTCACCTTGACGGAAAAGAGAGTCAGCAACGCAGAGTTATGCCAGCAAAGCCCTGCAAGGTGCAGCTAGATGGACTTCTCGGCCCTCCCTGCAAATGCCCACTGCACTACTGTCTGTGCTCAGACTGCCAGCCCTCAGGACCCCAGGCCTGCCAGCACATGCAAGTTCTCACCCACAAACTTGACTTTCCAGACACGGTGGGGGAGGAGGAGGCTGTCGGGACTAAACGAGCTCATCTTAGCACACATCTGCCCAAAGACAGACTTGGTCCCATCAGGGCCTGCTAGGCCGCCTTTACTCCTTGAACGTTTGACCTAGAGAGGAAAAAAGAAATAAACATGAAACAGCCACAGCAGCAGAAAGCACAGAGCTGCTAACTTCCACAGCTGACCAGCCCTGGGACATCTGTGGCAACAATGAGCCCTACAGCCACTCACCCCTCGTGTTACTCTTTACTCCTCTGCCCTGGTCACTAGGGTAGAGGGCTAGCCAGCATTCTGCTGCTGGACCTAAAGAGCTGTACAAGTGGAGCCCACAGACAGTAGCATTCAGATGCTGCTGCAATCACCCAAAAAAACAAAGCAAAACCCACAGAAAACATCTGCACAAGGCTGAAGAGCTTCTAGACTAGCCTCATTTCTCTGTGACTGCTCCTCTTCCTCCCTGGAGGGACTTTATGTCCCTTACTTCCTGCACACAAGCCCTCTGAGAACCTTAAAGACTGGTCTCACACTCCTTTCCCCTCACTGGACACCCCATGTTTACCTCCTCAGCCTCCCACACAGGATGCCCGCTGGACAGCTGTGCTCATAACGGAAGCTCTGCTGTCGTCACGGGAGACGTGGCCCCTGCTCACCAGAATGCATGCAGCCTGTTGCCACAGCAGAGCACCCCTCAGGGCTGGTGGTATCTAAGTAAACATTCCCTCAAGAAACCACAGACCGTGGATGGCCATTCACACGGGGTGGTGGCAGGCCACGTGGTCAGGAACTAGAATGATTCATCCTCACGCTTCATAACTTTAACCATGGCCAGCCACCTTACCACACACCTCGGCCTCCATGAATAAGACGCCAGGAATTCCAAAAGCAGCCCTCCTGAGCAGACTATCAGGACTCTGAGCTTCAAACCAAATGGCTGAGACCAAACCTGGATGCACTACCTCATCCCAAACAGAAGCTTCCTCCCCTCCCTTATTCATCTGCATGTATGCTACTCCAACCCTTGGGGTCACTGCATCTCCTCCAAGTACAATCACTTTTTCTACCTGTATTTCTCACCGTAAGCTAAGATTTTCAAACAGATCAGACCAAAGAGCCCTCAAGGCCCTCACCTGCTGTGGACTCTCAGTAACCCTACAGTTTTGTAGGCTACACAGTGCTTCAGAATCACCTGAGAAGCTGAGTCTAAAATAATGTCAAAATGAAAAGTTAAGGACAAATGTTCATGAAAATGCACTTTTCTGCTGCCTCCTCCAGCTTAACTCTCACAATCCTTAACTCTTGGTAAGTTCTAGGGTGAGTTTAAATAGCTAATTCTCACACACAAATAATCATAACCAAGACTTATGAATAACAACAATAATGATAATAGCTTCCTACGGAATGAAATATTCTTTGTGTCACATATTTGACTATATGTTCACAAATGTGATTTCATTTAAATCTCACAGCAGTTCTTGAAGGTACCCAATATCCCTGGAGGAAACTGAGCTACAGAAAGGAAGAGGGATGTGTCCATCCATAAGAAACAAGATGTAGACCTAGCTTCCTACTGTGAATGTCACATCACCTCCATTTACAATACCAATTAAAAGAAACTGATAATCTTGGCTCCTCTGAAGGAAATGGCTATGAGAACACAGCTATGACTCCACAAGGACAGGCACTGTGTACCTGCGGCTACTTCTGGACAATAGAACTGTAAGTCATTTTAATTGCCTTTAATCTGAGTGTTCCAAATTTTCAGAAATGAGCAAGCTCATTAATTCTGCAATAAATTTTAAACTAAAAATTTTTATGTACACTGATTTTCAGATTCTGTTATAAAACCAAATCATATTCAAACAAAGAAAACCCTCCAGGAACATGCCTATGTTTTAGTGTCTCTAGAACACTCTGCACAGACAGTATGGAAATACCTATAACGGCAACCCCATGGAAGAAGGTGGATGCCATCAGTAACCTGTGGCCACAGGACAGCTGGCACCATCTTTCTGGATCAACTCGGATCTTGAGCTCAAACTGGACTCGTGGAATATATCCTATTCTCACCCTCTATTCTATTTTTGATCAAAAAAACAAGCCTATGTCCATCTTCGTGGAAGAGCTTTCTAGCCTCAGGAGGGAACTATGAAATCTGAACTGAACAGGGCCTAACTCTGGTACCAGAGGGCCACCAGCACCCATGGCATGCTGCACTGAACCTTGTTTATGTGCATTTTTAAAATACTAGTAAGAATTTTTCCTTTATCTATTCTATTTTTTCAAACATGTACTGAACATTTTTTGTAACATAAGGCACTGTGCTGGAACCTAAAGACAAGAAGGAAAGATGTATCCAAAGATGCTGAATGCAAAATATAAGATAAAAAAAAGATGGAAAAAGCATGCTTAACCTGGGTGCCAAGTCACCAAAGCTCAATGATACCCAAAGCCCCAGGCTGCTGCCCCTGACTAGGCACCTCTGTGTGTGGCTACAGTAGGCAAATCGTCTACGAATGTCCAATCATCTGTGTTAGTTGAACTTTCCTCACTTACAAACTTCACTGTTTAAGACCTAATAATGCAGAACAAACCAAAATGATCCTCAAGGTGAGGAAATAAAACTTTTTTCATGAACCTAATTAAACAGTCCATTTGTTTGTAGAGTGGGCTGACTGATCTCCAGCTTCGCATTGAAGAGTCTGACGTCAGTGAAGGGACTACTTCCATCAGTGTGGTCACATGTGTTCTCCAACAAATGACAAGAATTTGTGTCTTAATTCAAAATGCCCCCAAGAGCAACTCTACAGAAATGTCTAGTCATGCAACCAACATCAGAGTAAAAATCATGTGTTAATATACAGGAACAAAGAATTTGTTCTTAGTGACTCTCTGTTTCTGTTCCAAGAGGTGGGGCCATTTCACTTGTGTGTTAAATGTCAAGAACACACAATATCTTAATCAGTGGTGGAGTTCTCTTGTTTTTAGTTAATTTTTTAAATTGTACGGCTACCTATATTTGGCAGCAGAATTAATTCAGAAATGGCCTACTTTTCATTTCTCCGAATACTATAGAACAGTATTAGTGATTCTGGTCTATTAAGTAGGCAAAGACAGCTATCAGAGCCAGAAAGGATGTTTGTTGGTCGGAACAGGAATTGTCCCCACACACAATTTGATGTATGGACAGCCTCTGACTGCCTCTGCTTCTCAGAACCTAACACAAGGAAGGCAACTGAAGACACATTTGTAGTTAGGGCCGTGCCAAGAAGCCCTGTTATATCCCAGAAAAGTGGGCACAGCCTTCCAGTCGCCTGCAGAGAAATCTGACAGAGGCAACTAAGAGAACATGTGGTAGGTGGTCAGCAAAAATAATCCTACAGTCCCACTGTAGGGCAAGGAGAGGTGCTCACAAAGTAATAAGGGAGAAAAAAGTCAAGTTATAAGAGATGCATCCAGTTTCAATTCTGACAAACATACAAACACACCTCAAATGCCAGCAGTAGTTATCAGTTTGTGGTGGAAATATGGTCATTTTTTTACTTTTCCCTCTTTGCTTATCGGTATGCATCCTTCTGGATTATCTGAAATAAGTCTTTCTTACCTCTGTTACAAAGAAAACAATTTACATTCCCAACTGGAAGCCTCAGCACCACAGGACATCACAGATAGGTGGCCCCTTGCTCTTCCCCCAAGCTGTGGGGGACCATGACTCCCAACCACAGAACCATCCCATCTGAGAAGTATCAGACTAAAAATAGTTTCCACTTGTCACCTGAATCCGGTTCAACTCTACCACAGGACCATGCTGGCGATCTCGCACCATAGTTGCTTGTACTACTTTTCGGAAAGCTGCCTCCTAAAACGCAACAGACAGACAAAATTTAGAATCTGCTATAGGAAATATTATTATCCACAGATAAATCATGTCATAGTTTTATTTTAAATATCCTTTCTTAAAGGTCAAATTTTCTTTTTTTTATTATGCTCAATTAGCCAACAGTTTCTGATGTGGTGTTCAATGTTTCATTAGTTGTTCATCACACCCCCATGCTCTCCTTAATACCCATCACCCGATTACTTCACTTCCCCTGCTTTCTGCAACCCTCACTTTGTTTCCCAGAATCCAGAGTCTCTTGTGGTTTGACTCCCTCTCTGATTTCCCCCTTCAGTTCTCCCTCCCTTCTGTTATGGTCCTCTGTGCTATGTCTTATATTCCACCTATGAGTGAAACCATGATAATTCTTTTTCTCTGCCTGACTTACTTCACTTAGCATAATCCCCTCCAGTTCCATCCATGCTGATGCAAATAGTAGGTATTCATCCTTTCTGATGGCTGAGTATTATTCCAAAAGGTCAAATTTTCTTAAGAACAGTAACTACAAACTCTCTTTTCGGAAGGATACAGTGGTGCTGGGGGCACAGCCTGGAACCCATGCACCAACCTATGCAGAGGCCCATCAGTGCTATCTGCGCACTATTTAGAGGCAAGAGGAGCCCACCACACTCTGGGAAGGTCCAGAGATTGGCATTTGTCTTCTCTGAGTTAGGACTTAAACCAGGCCCAGAGGATTGACTAGAGAACCAAGGGCTCCCAGACAAGCCACAAGTCCATGTAGCAGGACTGACATTAAACACTATGCCTCGGTGTCACGGTCCTGACAAAACGGCCAAACAGCAGCAGGGCCGGGGAGGCCTGAAGGTCAGGCCAGGCTTGGGGTGAGGATGGGGAGACGAATGAAGGAGGGAACATACAGGCATCATACACTGAAAGAAACCTGGAATACTCAGGGCAAGACAGCAAGAAAAGAGAGTGGGACCCGGGTAGAGGCAGGCCTGCCATGCTTACATGGACTAGGGCACAGGCAGCAGCAGTGAGGACAGGAGCAGGAAAGGAGACTCAAGAGACTCAAAGGAGGAAAGATCAGTGGGAGTCCCAGGTCTCTGTCAAGTGGATGACCCTGCCCTTGTCCAAAGACAGGGTGGCTGGGGAAGCACAAGGTACCTGCAACAGGGTCTAGGTCCCTCTCCCAGGTCAGAACTCCGACTTCTGAAAGCAGGAGGGGCAAGAGCCCTAGCAGCTCAAGAAGGTGGCCTCAGAAGTAGAGAAGATCAAGCGAGGGTATGAGAGAGACAACCAGGCCACAGAGGCAAACCCATCACAGCACACAGGGGCTCAAAGAAGTGCATCCATCACCACATACCCTACCAGCTATTTTTGCCCTCCCCCTGCCTAACCTCTGCTTTACTAACTGCTCAGCCCAGAACCAAGGACAGTTCCACTACAGGAACATGCATTTCTCTTCTCTGAATGGCCTCACCCAGCTTGGTTTTCCTACAGTGTTCTCTCACTTCTGTGCTCTGAATTGCATCCTGGTAATACTCTCTATGGTCACAAACAACAGCCACTCCCCAAATTTTCCAGCAGATACGATCCTTTCCTACCCAGGACCAGAACAGAGGCCGATTACACATTCCCCGCCACTGAGGGTACCTGCTGGACTCCCTCAGCACCCTTGCTGTCCCAGTCCTGTGCTCACAGCCTGCAGTACACTCATGCCACCTGTGTGGAGCACAGCTCCTGCCTCTCACCTGGTTTTCTCCCTATGAGGGAAGGCTTTTTCCCCTAGCTGCCTATTATCACTTCTACTCTGACAGATAAAAACATGGTAAAAGGGATCAAATTTCCTACTTAATAAAAAATCGTTGAAGTTAAGTTTCTTATCAATGTTCATATCAATGTTACCTACACACAACTCTTTCTTGTTCCCCAACATCACAGAGGTGCTACCATTACCACAGTCCTCATCAATGTCCACTTGTCTCTAAGCTACCCACGAAAATAAAATGTGTGGAAACACCTATGTGGCTTAGTTGGTTAAGTGCCTCCCTGCCGCTCAGGTCATGATCCCAGAGTCCTGGGATCAAGTCCTGCATCAGGCTCCCTGCTCTGTGGCGAGACTGCTCCTCCCTCTCCCTGCTGTTCCCCCTGCTTGTGTGCACTCTCTCTCTGACAAATAAACAGAATCTTAAAAAAAAAAGAAAGAAAGAAAGAAGAAAGAAAGAAAGAAAGGAAGAAAGAAAGGAAGAAAGAAAGAAGAAAGAAAGAAAGAAAGAAAGAAAGAAAGAAAGAAAATAAAATGTGTGTAAATGTGTGTACTAGTTACATACCAGTTACACACACTCCTTCAGCTAAATGCAAAAAAAGCCAATCCTGAGAGGAAAAAAAACCTGCTTGGATGGGACTCCAAAACATCTACACTTTATTATCATTAAAAAAAACAAACAAATAAACACACACAAAAAAAACACAAAAAACCATATGGGGTTCCTGGGTCTCAGTCAGTTGAGCATCTGACTCCTGGTTTCAGCTCAGGTCACAATCTCAAGGATAACCGGATCGAGCCCTGCATCGGGCTCCATGCTCTGCAAGGAGTCTGCTTGAGAGTCCCTCCAGCTGACTCTTACCCCACTTGCATGCGTGGGGGCTCTCCCTCTAATAAACAAATAATTTAAAAAATAAAATAAAATAAAAATTAGGGACACCTGGGTGGCTCAGTTGGTTAAACGTCTGCCTTGGGCTCAGATCATGATCCCAGGGTCCTGGGATCGAGTTCTGCCTCGGGCTCCCTGCTCAGTGGGGAGCCTGCTTCTCCCTCTGCCCGTTGTTGCTCCTGCTTGTGGTCTCAGTCAAATAAATAAATGACTTTAACAAATTAAAAAATAAAATTTAAATTTAAAAAAAACCCTTAATTTTTGATAACAGAATTGGCCACAAAATAGGTCTCAGAATCATAGACTCTTCAGAATTAGGAGCCCTCAAATCTGACCTCTATGCTTTTTTCAGCACAAATATTTCTCCTATTACACAACAGTTCTTTTAGAACATCCTGTCAACCTGCTTGCTAGAATCTTAACGCCTGACCAGGCATCCTATTTCTAGAAAGATCAAATTATTACAAATGTTGATGGGTCAAAATCTGTCTGGTGATTTTTATGTGCCCTCATTCATGATTCTATTCACAGGCTGTTAAATTATCTTTTGACAAGGAATCTCTATATATCCTGGTACTGAACTTTCATCTAAATCATCCAAATGATCTGGTACCTGCTCCTGGACATCTCTGGGGAAGAAATTTGCTCATTTTTCCTTTCTGCTGCCAATGGGGATTTGCTATAATGCCTCAAGACTAGCCAAGTAGAGACCATTGCCAAGAAGGCTTAGTTTTGCAAACCACTTTACCCTTCTGAGGAGGCAGGAGGCAGAGACTACAATGGGAAAATGCCGCATTACACTATTAATTTTTAAGGTAAGGTCTCAAAGAAAAGACATTTTTGTCTGTTTTTCACTGATGCATTTTGTGCACCCAGAACAGAGGGTGGCATATAGTAGGTGCTCAGTGAACATCTGATGAATAAGCTTTATTCTATATATTCCCAGTCTGGGAATTTTTGTTGGATTAAAACTGAAATACCAGTTTTGCCTATAGCAAAGACTGCTACAAGAGTACCTTTCCCTGGGATATTAGAATTCCTCGCAGAGTGTCAAACCCCACAGAAGGCCCAAGTCCAGTCTCATCAAGAGAGCCCTCCAGGTCGAACATGGGGATACAGGGGCAGAAGAGCTCCGAGATGTGATGTAGCAGAAGCAGCCGATTCCGCAGTGCTATTATGGGGATTTCCTGCAAGTGATTGTATTCCATGGGAACCTGAAACATTGAAACTGCATTAAGTCAACTTAGGTGTCAAATGCACAGATAAGCCATAGTTTGTAGATGAATTCTAAAAATATTTTTTTCGAAAACAGAAGCACTGTGATTTTTGAGTCTGGAATGAATAACCTCATTGTTTTTAGAATAATACTCTGGTAAGCTTGACTGCTTGAGTCAAGTAATGTAAAACCAAGGAAAATGCTAAAATAATTAGTCTGTAGAAATATATTTACTAAGGAATATGTGCAGCTTGTCCTATCAGAATCGTTTGTATAGTTTATAAGATCTAAAATGAAGGTGACACACTGACATATACAGAATGTTGGTTAATGTGAATATTAAGGTTCTGGGTGGCTCAGGAGGTTAAGCAACTGCCTACAGCTTAGGTCATGATCCCACGGTCATGGAATTGAGCCCCACATGTATCAGGCTCCTTGCCCAGTGGGAAGCCTGCTTCTCCCTCTCCCAATGCCTCCCATGCCTACCTGTGCTCTCTCTCTGAGTCAAATAAATACAATCTTAAAAAAAAAAAAAAAAGGTATTGTTTTTCACATTATGAACCTGAACTATTTTCAGTGGGATACCTCTGTTAAATATACAATGGAAAATGAAGTCGGAGTGTGGCCTACATGCATAATTCGATACACTGACAGTAACTTTCTCACTACTTACATACCTCTAGCCCACCCGGCCCAATCCATACTGACCTGTGCAGGAAGTTTCCCAGCGCTGGCAGGCTTGCTGGTTGACCAGGCAAGGGTATGTGCCGAGCCGCAGGCCACGCGGTTGACCTTCTTACCCTGAAGGGCAGCTACCAACCGAGGTCTCTGGATGGCATTTGTGGTTCCATCTCCCAGCTGCCCCTCATCATTGTCGCCCCACGTATAAACTTCCCCTAAATGAAGTGAATTTAGAACAAGAAACTGTATACTAGAACTAATGAATGCACAAGCACCAACCTCTTCCCATCACAATCATACTCCCTTCAAAGGGGTTTTGATGGTCCACTGTCTGAATGTCAACTTCATGTGTGACCTACATGCCTCTAATCGCAGCATCCAAAGAGGCAGCGTGCTGCCTTCTCAGAACTCCTGACAGTCCCTGCTGGCCGACACGTCTTTTCCAGTAAGAGGTGTAAGATTCTGTTCTTAAAACAGCCATTTATTCACAGGACTAAACACATAACTGCAACAGTTCTTAATCAGAACAAAGTCATAGTAAAACAAATGGTAATACCTTAATTGCCCAAATTAATCTTTTATGTTAAATGGAGAGGAAAAAAAAATCAGTTTTTAAAAAAACACAACTCCTGTTTTTAAAGGAAAGATAGTTCTTCCTATAGTGACTCATAACCTAAACAGGTGATTCATCATTGATGAGAATCATACTTTTAGTGTACTAGGCTAAATCCCAACCATGAAACACAACCAGAAAACTGTTTTAAGGGTCAGATAACTTGGTGACTAAAACAGAAATGAAGTTAGCTGCCATATCCACAAAGACTCCTCAGGAAGCCATGCAGCCACAAGCAGCACTCTGTAAAGTGTGATGCCTGCATGATCAAGGACAGTGTGTTTGTGTCCTGCCCCTTCCCATTCTGGACAGTTTAATCCTAAAGCCAATGGTGGGTGTCATAGCACAGGAAAGGACAGGAAGACTTCTTCGCAGAGGTACAGATGGATTCAAAGAATCAGAGTCTACTAATGACAAAAACTTCCATATAGCAGGAGTCTCAACATGGGGAATTGGCCCAGGCAAAGACAAGTACCCCATGTGTGGGGGTGGCTGAGAGCGGGCAGTCAAAGCCCGAAACGGGTGAGGATTCATTCAGGGGACAGGACAAAGGCAATGATGGGACACTGTTCACACGAGGCAGACTGACTGAATCACCGCATTAGGGATAATGAAATCCAGGATTCTCACCAAAAGAGAAAGGAGTTATAAGTATGGAAAGAGAGAAAACTAGAATGAACCCTGTGGTATGGAACTGGAACCTGGGGTCCTGGTATAAATGTACAGTATTCAATATACATATATAGACACAAATATAACATAGACACAGACTCATATATTATTTACATATGTATTCCCTGGCTCTGTCCACTCGGAAGGCTTGGGAGCAGTGACAGCCCAAAAGCCATGAGCACATCTAGGGACCTGATCTGTCTTCTAAACACCATTCTCCTCTAAAGACACCAGGACTCCGTAGGAAAATGACCAAACCTAGACTTGGGCCATGGGGTGTCAACAAGAAGATACGGTGTCATATTGTGCCAGAAAGCAAGGAATGTGCCCTGAATGTCGGGCACACAACAGCAAATAAAGCTAGCCTAATATGGCCAATCTGAGCATCAAAATTAGTAACTAACAGATAATATATAATCCGTTGAATAAATCAGGAAATCACGAGTCCCACAGAGATTAAATGTGAAATGTAAAAAAATGTAAATGTAAAAAAAAAATTTAAACATTTAATGAGAATAAAATATTCAATGAGAAAAGGATTATTTAAATAGTTTCAAATACCTTCCCAAATACTTATTAGTTAGAAAGGATGCCCATAGTGGGAAAGCCTGGCAGCCACCACCTTGATAATCAAGTGATTTCCACTGGTAATGGGACAAAGAGAAATTGCACATCACCTGAGGAATTAAGAATGAATTAAAAACACAGCATGAATTAAGATCAAAGATGAGGGATTCTTGGGTGGCTCAGTCATTAAGCATCTGCCTTTGGCTCAGGTCATGTTCCTGGAGTCTCGGGATTGAGCCCTACATCGGGCTCCCTGCTTAGCGGGAAGCCTGCTTCTCCCTCTCTCACTGCCCCCACCTGTGTTCCCTCTTTAGCTGTGTTTCTCTCTGTTAAATAACTAAAATCTTAAAAAAAAAAAAAAAAAAAAGATCAAAGATGAGCAACTTGAGTCTACTGAGGAGATACCAGACAAACTCAAACTGAGGGATGTTCTACAAAATAACAAGTCTGCAATCTTCATAAGTGTCACAAAAAAATCAGGAAGACTGAAGAAGTGTCAAAGAATGATGCTCACGGTTAACTGAAGATTGTCTCAGAGTACAAGAGACAAGAACATGTTTCAGCTAAATGCAACCTGTGTTGTGGCATAAATGGGCATGAAGATCAGGTGTAGTAATAACGAGTGTGAATTTCCCAAATGTACAGCTGTGTTGGGACTGATTAGCAGTGTCCCAGTTTGTAGGAAATAAGCACTCAAATGTTCAGGGTGATGGGCAGTACCTGACTCGCACATGGATCAAAAAAAGTCCTTGTACTGTAACTTCAAACTGTTCTCTAAGTGTGTGGTTTGCTTCAAAAATTTAAAGAATGAAAATGAAACAATTAATAATTAAGAACTACAATGTCAGTCCACAATATGCCATAAAAATTGCTTATTCATATATGAAACTCTTCCATAAATGAAACAATTGAAGGGTACATGTTCATATAATTCACCAAAGGCTTTAAAAGGGAAAAATGGGGAAATGGCTGTTTTAATGAAAGATGGTACACTAGTTTTCTATTATTACCATAACAAATTACCACAACCTATTGGCTTAAACAGTCCTTTCAGTTCTGTAGGTCAGAAGTCCAACATGAGTCTAACTAGGCTAACAGCTAGGTATCAGCGGGCTGCATCCTTTCAGGATACTAGAGGAGAGAACCCATTTCCTTGCTCATTCAGACTGTTGGTAGAATTAGGTTCTTTGGAGGACCAAGGTCCTGTTTCCTTGTGGGCTGTCAGCTGACAACAATTCCTAGTTTCCAGAGGCCACCCACATTCCATGGCCCCTTTCTTCCATCTTTGTAGCCAATAATGTGGATCAAGACCTTCTCACACTTTGAAAAATCTCTCCTGCCTCTTCTCTGTCACATCTCTTTGGCTCTTCTGCCTCCCTTTCCGCTGTGAAGGATCTGTGTAATTACATTAGCCTACCTAATAATCCAGAATAATTTCCATATTGTAATGTCAGCTGATTATCAACCTTAATTCCATCTATACAGTCCCTTTTACCATTGTGCTAGGGTCCCCAAGACCACCTTCAGGTCTGCTCATTCACTGGGTAAACTCCTGGGCTCAGCAGACTGTCATACTTAGCTACAATTACAGTGAAAGGACATGAAGGAAAATCAGCAAAGGGAAAAGGCACATGGGGTGAAGTCCAGATAAACCGGATACAAGCATCCAATGATCCTATGCCAATGGAGGTACATAGGACAAGCTTAATTCTTCTAGCAATGAGTTGCGACAACACACATAAAGTGCTGTCTACCTAGGAAGCTCATTAGGGACTTTGGCGCCCAGGGTTTTCACTAGGGTTGTCATATGGACACTTCTGCCTGGCACATACCCAGGTTCCAGGAAACAGGTTTCAGCAGAGACCACACTGTGCAGTTTAGGCACAGTGAGGACTCTTGTCAATTAGGGAAGGGAGGGAGCCCCCCAAAATTCAGGTTCCCAGAAGCCAGCTGAAGGCCACCTTGCAAAAGCCCTTCCTAAGGACAACGGTATCAGATGTGCTCCATTAGCTCTTTTCTGCACAGCCGTGAAATATAACATATTCACAAGTGTCAACACCAGGGGCTGAAGATGACAAGACCCAGAGCCCTGCCCACCACATTCTCAGATATAATATAATTGCTCCCCACCCCTTACAGCTGCATATATTATTCTTGTGCAACCTCTTAGATTTCAAAGGGTCTGTGTTGCAACACTGGGCCTCCCACCTACCATCCTCAGTGCAGCATACACAGTGTAGGGAGCCAGTGGCAATAGCAATGACTTTCTTTCCCTGCAACCCTTGGACCTGCCGAGGTCTTCTAACATGGTCATCGGATCCATGGCCCAGCCTGTGATAGTCACCTTTGCCCCTGCACAAAAGTAAACATAGAATTATGAGTGCAAGGCCCTGTCGTTTAGCACCCTGCCCCACCCTCCTGGCTTAAGCACCATACTTCAGGAAACAAATCATAGCCTGCTCTAGAAGTTACATCTCAATCTATGAGATGTCAGTTAATATAACTTCACATTAGTAAACCAGTTTTGGTGATGCTAAACAAACAGAATCTTACATACCAAGTATAAACAGCACCAGATTTGGTAAGGGCGACAGAAAACTGGGACCCACATTCTACTTTAACCACTCCAAGGCCTGTAAGAGAATCAATCTAGAAGGAAAAAAGGTTCAATTAGATTGAATCAAGGTTTTTGCTGACTGCTGCAACCACATAGAGACTGAACTAAATCTATTAAGGAATTCTGAAAATGCTTACTCAGGTCAAATATTTCATACAACTTCAAATTCTACTCTACTTAACCAAGTTAAGTATTCTCAGGAGGAGCAGGAATCCCTGGCATGGTGATACTCGGCCAGGAGCCCAAGCCTAGTGCACAGTAACACCCAGCATGTGTCACTAAAAATGGACATGTCAGAGTTGAAGGTCTGTGATCATTTTTCCCTAGAATCCACTTACCCAATTCCATTTCTTTTTGTGGTGTGGTGGTCCCATTCTCCAGCAAGCCCTGTACCTCTCCTCTGCCCTCCAGCCCTCTCAGACCTCACAGGCCCACAGGCAAGAAGCAGCAAGCAGTGGGGAGGAGAGGTTGGCCAAGAGAACCAGGGTTCTTGCCTTTAGACATGCCCTATCCATCCACCCAGGTTAATTAAATTAAATATGACCTTGGTCTGGCTAGTATTGGAACTCACCTCCACCCCTGGACACTTGGGGTCTAGGCCCTTCACAGCCAATATAGCCAACACAGACATCTCACTATGGCTCACGAACCTTTTCTCATCTAGGAAGCTATGCTCTTATTATCTGTGACTGTTCTCAGACTCAAGTTCTCATACTTGATTTTAAACTTAAACTAATTAAAACAATCTATTCTCTCAGTTCCCCCCTCACCTTCATCTCTGTCATAATCACATCAGTAATGACCTCCATGCTCCCAATGTCCAACATCCTAATCCCTGAAGGTTCAAAAACTGTGTCTGAGCTTTCCTAAGCTCAAGTCCACAACAGACAGTTTTTCCATAGATTTGGAAACCAAAATAACCTTTAACAAGCTTAAAATACCACACACCTGCAAGAGAAAAGGAACAAGAGATGCTAAGACTGAAGAGGAGGCCCTGAGCTTCTGGTTTTCCAGCAGTGCCCACCAGGGCACAAGGGTGCCTGGCACATCTCCACCAGGCTTTGGCTGCAGGCAGCGTCAGCCAAAACCACACTCTGCAGTGACAGAAATGTGCTGTATCCACGATGACCAAGTGGAAGCTACCAGACACATGCGGCTACTGAGCACACAAAACACGGCCAGTGTGAGTGAGGAAGTGAACTGTAATTTTACTTACTCTTAACTGAGTTCAATTTAAACTTAATTAGCCATGTGTGGCCAACCGTTACTGTACTGGGCAGCACAGGTCTGGGAAGAAAATCTATGCAGTTCTAGCCTAGGCTTTCATCTCCTCCGAGAGGGCCTCTAGTAGAATGCTGCCCCCCAGGGCTGCCCGTGCACACTGGGGAGGTCTCTATTCCACACACACAGTCCCAGATCTCTAACAATATTGGACACCAAGCAAAGAACGGTTTCTAGTGTTCTTTCACAGCACACAGACTCCCAAACCCCCAGCAAAGAACCTCAGCTAAATGGCCCGGTCATGTTCATGGACACTGCAGGCAGCAGAGCAGGCAGCACATGATCTAAACACATCAATGAACTTCATCTCTGCCAACTGCCCATTCACAAGGGCAAGACAGTTTCACAAAGCTAAGGAACTGCTCAGAATCATGCAAGTCACATGGAGAAGAGCAATCTGACCCCCAACCCAGGCCTGTAGCCTCTTAACTTGTCACAAGATGTCCATTTAAAATAGCCTCTGGCTAAACCAGATGCAACCCTTTCAGCAAGTCCTATTATATTCATAGCTACAGGACTCTGTATATTGAAAAGACCATGAAGAATTTGTTATCCTTTTCCTCAAACAGGTCTACATAGTACATTAAACCACAGGTCTCACTAAATTACATAAATTTCCCAAGACAGCACAAATAGCACTTAAGATATCTCAATACCTTTGGGCCTTTCACTCACAGTTTACTCAATTATCCATTATACTTTCTGCAAACAAGGTAAGATGTCCTGAGAGGCACACATAGGGGGATGGGGCAGCGAGCTTCTGTGCTCCCAGGAGGGCCTCAAGGGCACTAAGAGCTCCAGAAAGACCTGGAACCATCCCAGGATCTTTGGGAAAGGTGCCCTTCTCCCACTGCGCAGGCACAAATACCTTCATGGGTACTTTACAGCCATCACTGCCTCCTCGGCCAAGCTTGCCATAGTCCCCGTCCCCCCAGGACCAGACCGTATCATCATCAGTGAGGCAGAGGGTCTGGGCGTCTCCACTGCCACAGGCAACGTCAACCACGCGGTGGCCCTGCAGTGCCTCCACCTTCAGAGAAAGGAATCAAGGTTATCTGCTGCAGTAGGAAGGAAATTTCCATAAGAAAAGGCTTTATTTTTCCTAATTTTTTATAAAAGGTTTATTTACGGGTGCCTGGGTGGCTCAGTCAGTTAAGTGTCTGCCTTCAGCTCAGGTCATGATCCCTGGGATTGAGCCCCGCATCAAAGCAGGGAGCCTGCTTTTGCCCTCTCTCTGTCAAATAAATAAATAAAATCTTTTAAAAAAACAAAAAAAGACTTACTTATTTGAATGACAGAGAGAGACAGAGAGAGCGGACACCTACTCCACTCGGTGGGGGTGCGGGCAGAGGTAGAGACAGAATCTTGAGCAGACTCCCTACTGAGTGTAGAGCCTGATGCGGAGCTCAGTCTCACAACTCTGAGATCATGACCTGAACAAAAGTCAAGAGTCAGACACTTAACTGACCAAGCCACCCAAGCACCCCAGGAAAGGCTGTAAAGTACTGTGATGCTCTTTGTGTGTGTGGCAGAGGGCAGAGGGCTGTTTTAAGGCTTTGAAAAGAACATGCAATTTTAATAATCTTGGAAGATAAGACAGAAACACCATCTCTTTGAACCAAATAAATCTAAACTACAGGAGGCAGGAATCAGTGTCCCCAACAAGCCCGTCTTACCACACCAGGAAATCTTACTTACTGTCTCACCTAAAATACAGGGAGCCTTCTAGAAGTCAAAGCATTTAGCTAGATGCCAAGTAATATTAATATATAAATATATATGTTAATATAAAGTATAAATAAAAGATAGTATTTCAAATACTACCCTGTTTAAATGACCCGCTGAGTACAAAACCTACTTGTAAATAATGAGGCTGAGGCCATTAACTCTAAAATAAAAGAAACTAGAAGAGGAAATACTTCTGACTTTTAAAACTCATAATGGCATATTTGCCTCCCCTACCACCGTCCACAGTGAGGGTGTGAAGAGCCATCCCAGGCCTCTGAGCACCTTTTCAAGGTGCCTTCTCACCAGCTTTGGCTTTAACTGGTCCTCACTGTCGCTGTGTCCCAGGCGGCCATACCGGCCTTTGCCCCAAGTGTAGAGGTCCCCCGCTGCTGTGACACAGGCACTGTGGGCTCCACCAGCAGCTACGTCAACCACTTCAATTCCTCTCAGAGACTCAATGACTCGAGGGCGGTCACATGGACTACGAAAAAGGTCACCAAAGATAACTGTAACCATTTTATTCTTAAATATTTTAAAAGTATTAAATACTAGGCTTTTGGTTTGCTGTATACTTGTTTAATGAACACCTCTCAAATCAATTGTTAATTAAGAACAATCATTCAGATTTTAACTCAAAAGTTTCTAATTTTCTAAATGTGTCCTTTTATAGCAGCTCCCCTAATGCCAGAAAGCAGAGACTAGTCAGAAGCCAGGAGACTAGTGCCCAAATGCAGGCCAATCCAGTCTGTGGCCTGTTTTTGAAAGGCCAATTAGCCTAGAATGAATTTTATATTTTTAAAGGGCTGTTAAAAAGACAAAAACTGAAAGAAGCATATACAACAAAGACTATGTCGCTGTCCTAAAATATTTTTTACTACCTGGCACTTTACCAAAACAAGTTACCTACCCTTGCTATAAATCAACATTTCATGTAAGGAGTTTTATTATTTGAATGCCTCTACCCTACAATGTAGCAAGCACGGATAGCAAACTTGTTTGTTTTCTTATTACTGAGTTTTGAAAGCTCTTTATAATAACCTTGAATATAAGACCTTAGCCAGATGTTATCATTACAAATAATGCTTTCTCATTCTCTAACATGTTTTTTCAATCTATCTTTCAAAAACCTGAAGTTCACATTCTTATGAAGTCCAATTTATCCTATTTTATTTAATGGATCATGTTTTTGGAGTTCTATCAAAAATCCATGTCTGACCTAAGTCACAAAGGTTTTCTCTAATACTTTCTTCCAGAAGTTTCTGGATTTAGGTTTTACATTTATGACTACCAATCCTTTTGACTTAATTCTGGATATGGTGCAAGAAGTTTGCTGATTGCTGTATGGTAATCCAATTGTCCAAGACCATTTGTTGAAAAGGCTCTCTTCCTCCAATAAAATGTCTGCACTTTTGTAAACTGTGCATTGGAAGTTATATGGGAGAAATCAAGCTTCATTTTTTCCACAGTCATTATTCAGTATCTGTGATACATTTTTAGACTCTGTTGTGTTCCACTGATATATTTCTCTCTTTTTACAAAAATACTATGCTGTCTTGATTACTGTAGCTTTAAAATGAGACTTGAAGTAGTGTCAATCCTCCAACTTTGCTCCTTATTTTCAGAGTTGTTTTGATTATCCTAGGTACTCAGTATTTCAATATGAATTTAACAATCAGCTTGTCAATTTCTACAGACATTTTAATTGGGAAAGGGTAGAACGTATGGGTTAATTGGAGGGTAACTGACAAAACAGTAATTGAGTCTTCTAATCCATGAACACAGAGTATACTCTTCTCCATGATTTTAGGTCTTTTAAAATTTTCCCCACCGGTATTTTATCGTTTTTTGCCTATAACTCCTCCATGGTTTTGTTTTTATTTTTTACCCCTTGGTCAAATTTGTCACTTACTATTTCAATTCTGGGAGGAGGGTAATATAAATGGTATTTTTTAAACTTCAATTTCTAATTACATTTGCATATGTATAAAGCATAAACAATGGATCTCAGAACATTGAAAAAATAAAATAAATTTAAAGTAAAAAAAAAAAGATACACAATTGTTTTTTATTTATTGATCTATCCCACAACCTGCTAATTTTACTTATTAATTCTAGTAGCTTTTTTGGAGATAGCATGGATTTTCTATATAAATAGTCATACTACATGTAAGTAGACAGCTTTAACTCTCTTTCCAATCTGAATGCCTTTTTTATACTGCTATACTGCACCTGCTGATCTTGAAGCACAATACTGAATCTTGATAGCAGATGTCCTTGTCTTGTCTCTGAAATTAGGGGAGGTTCAGTCTATCACTATTAAATACTGTATTAGCTCTGCATGTAACAGAGATGCTCTTCATCAAGTTACAGAAGTTCCTTTTTATTCCTAGGTTGGTGAAAATTGTCAAAAACAGACGTTAAAGTTTGTCAATGCTTTTCCTTCCTTCATCTACTGAGATAATCGAATGGTTTTTCTTTTTTACTTGATTCATTTTACAATGTTAAAAAACAATTATGCAATTTCTGACATAAAACTCACTTGGTTATGGTATATTATCCTTTTATATATTGTCAGATGCAATAATAGTAAGAACTTTTACATCTACTTTCATGAAGGACATTGGATTTCTTTTTATTTTTAAGATTTTATTAATTTATTTGACAGAAAGATAGCATGCAAGCACAAGCCGGAGGAGCTGCAGGTAGGAGAGAGGAAGAAGCAGGTTCCCCACAGAGCATTGATCCCAGAACCCTGGGATCACAGCCTGAGCCAAAGGCAGATGCTTAACCAACTAAGCCATCTAGGCACCCCGTGGTCAAAATCATTTCTAATTTACTTCTGAGTCCCTCTTTGACCAGTTATTTCAAAAGGTTTTATTTACTTTCCAAGTATTTGGAAGAGTTCCCAGAGATTTTATTGTTACTAGTTTCTAATTAATTCTGTTAGGGTCAGGGAATACAGTTTATATGACTTGAGTACTCTCGATGTACATGATTTGGTTTTTTTGGCCCAAATTAGGGTCTATATTGGTAGTTTTCTATATGTAGTTGAAAAGAAAGTGCTTTTGCTAAATTGAATATTCTATAAAAGACTATTTGATCAAGTTGGTTGAAAAGAGTTAAGTCTTCTGACAGATTTTCTATTTACTATTACATATTACTAATACGATTTTCTCTATTGTTTTATCACTTAGTGAGGGAAGGGTATTAAAATCTCCAACTGTAACTGTGGTTTTGTCTTTTTTCTGGCAATTCTGTCATTTTGTTTAATATCATGTATTCAAAAGGTCTATCATTAGTTGTGTAAACATTTAAGATATTATGTCCCCTTGATGACTGACTACTTCATCCTTACCAACTGACCCTTTTTATCCGTCTCAATATTCTTTGCTGTGAAATCTACTTTGTATGACATTAATACAAGCATACCAGCTTTTCTTTTGATTAGTGTTAACATGGTATATATTTTCCCATCTTTTTACTTTTAATCTATTTGTGTCTAATATTTAAAATTAGTTTTAAAAATATGTTTGATCTTACTTGTATATCCATTCTGACAACCTCTGACTTTTAACTGCAGTGCTTAAACCATTTACATTTGATGTTACTGTTAATATATTTTGGCTTATACCTATATCTTGCTATCTTTTTCCTACTTGTCCCATCTGTTTACTCAATTTTTTCTTCTTTAGAGTATGTTTTATAATTTCACTTGAACTTCTTTGTTGGTTTATCAAGAAAAGCTTTTTGTTGTATTATATTAATGTTTGTTTTAGGGCATGTAGAATACTTCTCTATTACAGTTTAATCTGAAGTCACATAATACATCATGTATAGTATAAGAACATCACAGTGGCATACTTCTATTTCCAGCCCTTCAAGCTTCTGTGTTGCTGCTGTCTTCCTCTTATTACTGCTCTATATGTTACTTCTATGTGTCTCAATTTATCTTTATTATATCCTGAAATATTCAGTTACCTTTTGAAAATATTTATACAATAAGGAAAAAGTCAGGATATTAATTAATCCATGCAGCATCTTCCTCAGTCATTCATATAGAACCTTAATTCTATCTGTCATAACTTTCCTTCTGTTTGAAGTAATTCCTTGAACATTTTTGTTGTCCAGGTCTGCAGGTGTTGAATTCTCTCAGCTTCTGTATGTCTGAATGACTCTACTTCAATTTTATTCTTGAAAAAGTATTTTCATAGAGGAAACAAATTCTAGGTTCACAGTTATTTTTACTTTCAGTACCTCCACTGTCTTCCAGCTTGCATTGTTTTCTTTAAGAAATTTGCTGTCATCCTTTATCTTTTTTTGTATACGTAACATATGTTTTTCCCTCTAGCTGCCTTTATGATTTTTTTCTCTTTATCAATGGTCTTGAGCAATTTGATTGTGATGTGCCTTGGTAAGTTTCCTTCATGTTCCTTTTGCTTGGAGTTCTTTATCTTCTTGAATCTATGAGTTTATAGTTTTCATCATATTTGGACATTTTTCAGCCATTATTTTTCAAAAACCCTCCATCCTCCTCTGGTGACTCCAAATTATTCATATAATAGGCCACCTAAGGCTGTGTATCCACAATTCACTGATGCTATGCTAATTTTATGTATGTGTGTTTCATTTCTGTGTTTCAATTTCTATTGTTAGGTCATTAAGTTCATCGACCTTTTCTTCTACAATGTTTAATCTGTATTAAACACTATATGCATATACATTAATCTGTATTAAACAGAATTATATATTAATTAAATATGCACTGTACTTTTCATTTCAGACATATTTCATATCATTAAGACTTTGATTAAAGAATTTAAATATCTTTCAGTCTCTAGCAGGTTCAAGTTTTCTCTAGAGTTTCTTAATAATATAGGCATGTGGTTAAAATACTGTTTTAACATTCTTATCTAGTAATATCACTTATGTCATTTCTGGGTCAGTTTTAAATGACTGATATTTCTCTTTATATGGGCTGTATTTTCCTGCCCTTTTGTGCGTCTGATAATTTTTATATAGCTTTGAGATAGAATTGACATATAAAATTACATAAATTCAAGGTATATAATATGATTTGATACATGTATACATTAAAAATGATTACCACAATAAGTTTAGTTAACAAATCCATCACCTCACATAAGATTTTTTTTGTGCAGTGAGAACATTTAAGATCTACTCTCTCTTAGCAACTTTCAAGGATACAATAAAATGTATTGTTAACTACAGTCACTATGCTGTACATTAAATCCCCATAACTTATACACCTTATAACTGGAAGTTAATACAGTCAACATCTCCCAAATATCCAACCTCGAGCTCCAGGTAACTATCAATCTACTCTACTTCTATGAGTTCAGCTTTTTTAGATTTCACATATAAGTAAGATCATAGTTTTTAGATTTCATATAAGTGAGAACATAGTGTTTTCTCATTTTACTTAGGATAATGTCTTCAAGGTTCATCCAAGTTATCACAAATACCAAGATTTCTTTTTTTATGGCTGAATAATACGCACACATACACACCACATCACCCCACATTTTCTTTATTCATTCATCTGCTGATGGAACACTTAGGCTATTTCCACGTCTTGGCTATTGTAAAAAATGCCACACTGAACATGGGAGTGCAGGTCCTTTCAAGACAATGATTTTATTTCCTTTATATATATCCAAAAGAGGGATTGCTGGATCGTATGGTAGTTCTCTTTGTTTTTGTTTTTTTTTAATTTTTTCTATGTGTTGCAGTAGTGGCTGTACCGATTTATATTCCCACCAACAGTACACAAAGTTTCCCTTTTCTCCATATCCTCATCAGTACTTCCTATTTCTTGCCTTTTCCTAATAGCCATTCTAATAGGTGTGAGGTAATATCTGATAGTGGTTTTGATATGCATTTCCCTGATGATTAGTGAGGCTGAGAAACTTTTCGTGTACCTATGAGTCATCTGTATGTACTCTTTGGAAAAAAAAATGTCTATTCAGGTTCTTTGCACATTTTTTAATCATGTGTTTTTTTAATTTTTTTTGCTATTGAGTTATATGAATTCCTTACACATTTTCTACATTAATCCCTTACCAGTTATATGGCTTGCAGATATTTTCTTTCAATCTAGAGGTTGCCTTTTCATTTTGTTGATTGTTTCTTTTGCTGTTTGATACAGTCCCACTTGTTTATTTTTGCCTTTGGTGCTTGCACTTTTAGTGTCATATCCAAAAAATCATTTCAAACACCAATGTCAGGAGCTTTTTCCCTGTTTTCTTTTGGAAGTTTTACAGCTTCAGGTCTTACATTTACATTTAAGTTTTTAATCCATTTTGAGTTAATTTTTGTACGTCAGGGATCCAATTTCATTCTTTTGCTTTTGAACTTCCAATTTTCCCAACATTAGTTGTTGAAGAGACGCATGCCTAGTAATCTGATTGGATTTAGAACACTGTAAAGTTTATCTTGCTCAATGCTTGATATGTTTGTATTCATAAAGATATTTTTGAGCTTATGGTTCCTTGTAAATAGTATAATCTTTTCAGGTCTTGCACTTAAGCTTTATTGGAAGGATCAGAGCACACGGTTTACGTTCGATTTTTTCCCCCACTTTTGGGCACCATCATACTTAATCCTCTAACCAATGCTCTGGGAATTATGAGGTTTTGGGGAACAAGGTCTATCATCTTCCCTCTATGAGCTCTGTGGACCATTCCTTCTAATCCTTTCAGGTGGTTCACTCCTTAGCTTCTCAGTTATTCTCCTCATACACATGTGACTGTCAGTATTATGTACAGTGCAGGTCCCTGTACATAACTTTACTGCCTCTTATCCAATATCTTTAGGGCTGTGGTTTCATATATTTAGTCTGGTGCCCTAAGTTATCTGTATATGAAGGTCCTCATTATTCCAACTGGGCTGGTAGTTTCCATTAATTTTTAAAAACTAGAGGGTGTGGTTGCTTTGTTTAAAAAAATACTGTAATTGTGTGTTCCCTTCCATTTCTTCTGTATTTACAGCTTTAGTATCGCATATGTTACTAAAGTGCCGACTGTGATTCAGTGAATTACTCAGGATCAGTGGAAGGGAACTTGGCAAGGACAAAGAGAAGCTGAACATACTTAGTACTTAAAAATCAAAAATTCGGGTGCCTGGGTGGCTCAGTGGGTTAAAGCCTCTGCGGGTTAAAGCCTCTGCCTTCAGCTCAGGTCATGATCTCAGGGTCCTGGGATTGTGGCCCACATCAGGCTCTCAGCTCAGCAGGGAGTCTGTTTCCTCCACTCTCTGCCTGCCTCTCTGCCTACTTGTGATAGTCTCTCTGTGTCAAATAAATAAATAAAATCTTTTTTAAAAAATCAAAAATTCAAAATTGATTTTCCCCTCAACAGGAGTGTCATGGCAAGCCCACATATAGGAACATGAACTTATTTCTGCCAAATGAGTCATTAACATTTAACTTTAGTAGATTATAAATGTTGTTCTGAAAAACAAAGTGTCAATACATCATACAAGAATTAAAACAAACAAGAAAAGGAAAGCATAACATCAAAAATGATTTTTTCACATAATACCTTCTGTTGCCATGCCCCAACTTCCCATCTTCTGCCTCACCCCAAGAGTAAACTTCTCCTTCTGAAGAGAGGGCAAGACAGTGTTTTCCTCCTGAGTTCACAGCTACTTTCTTTATAAACACATGCTGAATGGATTCAAGTAATGTTGGAGTAGATACCGACTCTGTCCCTCCAATTCCTAGTCTGCCACCTGCACCATATCCAGTGGCATACAGCTAAGACAAGAAAAATATAAATATCAGGTTTTTATCCAAATTTATCCCTATATTTTAGTAATTAACAAGCTCAATCAGTGCTCTAGACATTTTTACCACAGAGGAATGAAATTAAAAATTAAAAACCACAGGAATGTTTAACATTTTTTGTGCTTTATTGATACTCTAAAAATGAAAGAAATAGTTATGACTATTAGAAATCCCAAATTCACAAAAATGTATTTTGAAAAAAAGATCTTTTCCCTGGAACAAATCCCTGAAAATAACACTCATAGAAAAAGTTAAATGTATTTAATATTTCAGCAAGGCAGCATATAAATCACACAGTAGAATACACTATTTATTTTTTTCACTCTCAGTGGGTAATTATTTCAGGACACAAGGTTCATCATTAATTACTTTTTTAAAAAATCAGACTGCCTTTTTCAAATGCATGTAAAACATCCTGCCTATAAAAACTTAAATGTTGTTTCATAATGTTTCAAATGCATTGCTGCATTGACAAAAGAGTAAGGAAACCTCAAGGACTAAAACAGGAAATGAAACCAAGAACTCAGGTTGATAGATGAGCCCAGCCAGTGTGCCCTGGGAAGGTTTTAAGAATCTTTAGCACACAGGGTGTCCGAGGTAAAGTGCCAAAGCCTAAAAGGAGACTGTAGTGAGGCTCCAGTGAGCCAACTGTGAACTAAGAAGAGAACAATAAAACAAGTTGCTTTTCTCAATCTTAGCACTGAATGAGACAGGGGAAAATCTCTCCTGAGAATTCATAACAACAAAAGCTGGTCATTAGATTGGTTTTTAGCCTGAATTTATGTTACATTTGGTCTAAACACCTTAGATAAAGAATTTAACTTGCAATGTCAGACTGGTAGTACCCCAGGGTTATCAATTCTCTTTTGATGAGTAATTTCAAACTAAGTTTGAAGAATTTCTACATAAAATCTTCTAAGGAAAATGGTCAGCTTATAGCTGAAAGAAGAGACTATGAGTGAGAGTCACAGAACAGTCCAATATTACATTTAAAGAAATAAAAGCTGGAAGGTATCACCAAGGCATAAGAAAGTACAAAACTACCCAAAGCAGGACTTCCAGTAATTAAAAAGATAATAACTGAAATAAAAAACCCACATACATTTAACAGCAGATCATAAACAGGTAAAGAAGAGATTACAGAACTAGAAGATGCGTCTGAAGATACTCTCTAGCATATAGCACAGAAATGCAAAGAAAAGAAGAAACATGAAAGAAGGTGTTAGAAATATAAAAGACAGACCCTCTCACTCAAACATCAATCAGAACTCACAGTTTCAGGTAGAGATCACACAGGAAATACAAGAGAAGCGACATTAGGGGGAGAAAAGTCTAGGAATTTACCAGAGTACTGAAAAATCACTTTTCAAGAGCCAGAAAGCTCCCCTCTTCCATCCCTTATCACCTGGCAAAAACAAAGCAAAACAAAAAAGGCAGAAAAAAGAAAAGCATATCATAGCAAAACTGTAGATCACTGAAGATACTGAAAGTGGCCATATTACCTTCATTTGAGGAAAAAAGTCAGTCTGACTGTTGACATCTCATTAGCAACAATGAAGGCCAAAAAAACCAAAAAAAAATTAAGCTTTTAACAGGCTGACTAAAAGTAAGTCAACTGAAAATGTTATACTCTAGGAACAGGGGTTGGCAAATTATGACCCATGAGACAAATCAGCCCTTACCATCTACTTTCATGAAGTTTTATTGGAACACAGCCACATACATTCATTTACATACTGTTCACAGGCTGCTTTCATAGTTGAAACAGAGACTATATGACCCATGTAGCCAAAAATACTACCATGACCTTTCCAGAAAATGTACGCAAACTTACTTTAGAAAAAGGACAAAATAAAGACATATTCAAGCAAAGAAAAACAATCTGAGCATTAAGCAATAAAAGACTTTCACAAGAAAACTGAAAATATATGCTTAAAGTAGAAGAAAAATAATTAAAGATGTAAGGTCTAAGACATAAGAAATAATATGACAAAGATGTATACAACATTGGGTAAATCTGGAAAAAAACTTGGGTCTATACATAACAACAGGGCGCTGGGGTGGCTCAATGGGTTAAAGCCTCTGCCTTCGGCTCAGGTCATGACCTCAGGGTCCTGGGATCAAGGCCCACATAGGGCTCTCTGCTCAGCAGGGAGCCTGCTTCCTCCTCTCTCTCTCTGCCTGCCTCTCTGCCTACTTGTGATCTCTCTGTCAAATAAATAAATAAAAAAAAATCTATACATAACAACAACAAAAGTAATGCCCATCATTCCATAATGGGTTTGCGCCAAAACACAGGTAACAAAAGATCAGTGTTTGTATTATTTGGGAGGAGGACAGAAATACTAATTCACTTCAGATTTTACATACGCATGTTAAAGGAAACAACTAACAGATAAAAAATTCTCCAGAGAAGAGAAAAAGAAGGATATACTTCAACCCTTTTTAATGAGACCAGCACAATCTTGATACTCTTGGCAGGCAGCTTCTGATGTGGTTCCCAAAGGTACCTGATTCCCGTCCTGTACAATCCCTTCTCCTTGAATATGGGCTATACCTGGTGACTCAATTCCAATGGACAGAATATGGCAACAGGAATGGACTGTCACTTTTGGATTAGTTCACACAAGACTGTGACTTGGTCTTGCTATCACTCTCTCTTGCCCCACTCCCTGTTGCTTGTTCTGATGAAGCCAGTAGCCAAGTGTGAGGTAGCAAAGAACTGAGAGCAGCCTTGACCAACAGCTCATGAGGAACCAAATCCTCAGTACAGCCTTGAGGCAACTGCAGGCTGCTGAGAGATCCTGGGAGGGAGGACCGAGCTAAATCACCTCCAGAGTCCTGACCCAGAGAAACTACAAGATAATAAATGTATATTTAAGTTAACTGTTGTAAATTAAACAGATAATAGAATATTATAACCAGACAAGAAGTGTGTAAGACAGGAATATTATAATGATTGCACTCATCACCTTGGAGCTCCCCAAAACCCAAACAAAATATTTGCTAATACAAACCAAAAAAAAAAAAAAAACATATCTTGACCAAGTTGGGTTTCTCCAAAGAATGGAAGAGGGTTTAATATAAGAAAACGAATTGGGGCACCTGGGTGGCTGCCTTCGGCTCAGGTCATGATCCCAGAGACCTGGGATCGAGTCCCACATCGGGCTCCCTGCTCGGCAGGAAGCCTGCTTCTCCCTCTTTCACTCACCCTGCTTTTGTTACCTCTCTTGCTGTGTCTGTCAAATAAATAAATAAAATCTTAAAAAACAAAACAAAACAATTAATTCAATGCACTATATTAATCCACTAAAAGAGAAAACATAAACAGAAATTTTTTTTAACGTAGAAGGAGAAAGAAATGTCCTCAATCTCATAAAGAGCATCTACTAAAACCTCATAGTAAATGTGTGAAATATTCAATGAGTATTTGCTTTGCAGCCTGGATTAAGACAAGAACAAGACCACGAACACCAACCCTGCTCAATATTATATCACAACTGCTACCCAGTGCAAGAAGCTTCCTTTCCTCCACACAAAAGGAAAAAAATAAAAGAAAAGTGAATTGAAAAGGGACAAAATTCATTTATAGATGCCTATAAAGAAGATACAAGAAATATAAAAAGGAAAGAAAAGAGTAGAATAAAATCACCAGACATAAAGCTAATATATAAATATCAACCATTTCATCATACTAACAGCAATTAATTTCTTAAAAGAGCATGATAATAACAAAAAAAAAGGGAATACTCTAAGGTATTACTGATATGCAAGCAGTACACTCCTTTATGGAGGCTGTATTTCAGAATAAAAACTATAAAGTTATTAAAACACACTGAAGTTCATAGAAAAATATTTAGAATAATAACCGCCTCCAGCACACCATAAGTACTATTAACCGTGAGATAATGTTCAATATAGAATCCTTGCATATACTGTGGACCCAACAATGTACTCTAGCCATAACTATCTCTTAGTTTTAATGTCAGTATGACACAGAAAATGTACGCTTACCTTTCCATCGGCTGTCACTGCAAAGAGAGTCTGTTCTCCTCCAATTAACTGCACAGGTCTGAGAGTTGCAAGGGCTTCACATGGAGTGGGAACTTTAACTTTTGCACCTTCGATGCCCCCAAGCTGTCCCCTGTGATTATGCCCCCATCCATAAATTGTTCCACTGCCACCAGCAGAAAGAGTCCAGTCATCTGGTCGCCTACAACAAATATTAAGTGAACAACTGACATGGGAAAGGACTGCACATGAAAACACCTTTCTGCAGTACACAACATTATTCTTGGTTCTGATATAATAACCTGTTCATCCACTGCACAAGTTGTTCATCTTGCTCTCTTTTAAAAATGTCGTGGCTCTCATGGAGAACATCCATGTGTTCGCTGTCTGCCATTAACTCACGAATTTTCTTAGCCACCTAGACAACATTATTATGAGATTATCAAACACTCATCTCTCAAAAATAAAACAAATAATATTAAGAACACAGAAGTAATCACCATCCAACAATCTGAGAGAATACCAACATCAAGACTCTGGTTTTATAGTTAATAAGCAAAACCATTATGATTATATCAAGTCTAAGATATTTGAAAATATCTACTATATCTTTATAATACCATTGTATCTTCAGTTAACTAAAAATAAATTCTAACTGAAATTCACAATATCTGTTTATTGATTTTCACCTGTGTGCTTTTTTCTTTATGGTATTCCTTTGTAAGAGAATGTTGCTGTGTCTCATAAATACCGGCATCTTTTTATACCACAGCTGAAAAAGGAAAATGTTTTTACATTCCAAAAGTAATTTCAAAATAACACGCAATACCTCATCAAGAAACAGACGTGGCAACGGTGTTCTTTTGTCCAGGGCCACAGCAACACGGGAGGCCATGCAGTACCTTCGGAACCAAGCCCACTTGTGCGTTTCAGCACAGCAGGGGAGAGTGTCTAGTTCCAGGTCACAAGCAAGAGCTACCAGTACCTGCAGCAACCAAAAATTAAGAATACAAGGAAACTGAGAAATGCAGCTAACACTGTATTTCACCAATACTGCATACTAAAGGCAGACACCATTATAGGGTTACTGTGATTCCTCATTCAGGAGCTCCTTATTCCAGGCAGACCACTATGTACCAAGCAAGTATTTCACCAGTGATGTGGATGATTCCTACGTAGCCCCTAGTCATGCACCTGACACAAAGGAGCTCAGATCTGAAAACTGCTGCAGTACTTGCTACGTCAAGCATCTCAAAGTACACTAATAGGTCACATAGTCATTTCTGGACATTTTTCATCTCCAACTTCAGCAATACCTACACCTGTCCTCAAGGAGGCCTGAAATGCAATGCCCTACACATGACCACTCTGAGTGGCTCTTCTTATCACTTTAAAACAAGTCAAGCGTTACCTTAAAGAATGGGCTGTGGAGCAGCTGCTTGCCACCTCTTACAATAGGATCTTCGTATTCAAACTGCCTTTGCAAAGCTTCTGGAAGGCCTTTTACCAAAGCAGCCAGAGCACTACCTGTAAAACTCTAAAAAAACAACCAGATTATATCCTAGAAAAGTAACCCAAAATGTAGGGGAGATAAGTGTTTTGTTTCTGTGAGTCAAATGTTTTGTTATGTTGGTACTATTTTCCCTAAAAAAAAAAAAAATGTATATTGATATTTTTCAAATAGGTTTGATGAACACTAAAATTAAAACCAAGAGCTTGAAAATTCACCTCAGAATGCCTGGTCTCAATTTCAGTATAGCCACTTGCAGGGAACCAGCCCCTTTCTGGCTTATACTCTAAGGTCTAAGGTATTACTGATATGCAAACAGTACACTTTTTTATGTAGGCTGTATTTCAGAATAAAAACTATAAGTTATTAAAACACACTGAAGATCATAGAAAAATATTTAGAATTATAACCGCCTCCAGCACACCATAAGTACTATTAACCATAAGATAATGTTTCAACATAGAATCCTTATATACTGTGGACCCAACAACCCCATCTCCTAAGATGGTTAAGATCGAGAATCCTTTCAACAGGAACTACCTCATACAGCAAAAACAAAGGGATGTTGTGAGCCAGACTTGTTGTGAAGTCTAACAGACATAATGCTATGCTCACAGCCACTGACACATGTGTTTCTAAAAATCACAAGACAATCTGCACTCAGTATATGGAGCGGCATAAAGGAGAGTGGGTGGGACAAAGGTGGCCTTATTTTTATGTAGAATTTCTCAACTCTTCTCAGTGATTTAGAAGTCTAAACTATTTAAGCAGTATTTTATTCCCAAGCTGTAATTTAACGTTCCATACCAAAGCTCTTGCTTCCCCATCACTATCTCCAAGTAGCCTGTTTATGTTAATTGACTGTCCAAATTCAGTTGTAAGCAGCTTCCTCAGTCTTTGGAGGGCCCACATTCTGTGACTGGCAGCTGAAACGAGTGGACAGAAAATATCAGAAGCTCGGCCATATCTCGCATCGAGTACAACAGACATGATAATGAAGGCGCTATTTACCTAAGGCGCTCAGCTGTGCACAGGCTGCCAGTGATGCTGCAAGGCGAGGGACAATGCTTCTGTTTGAGGTGAGATTGAGTCGGAAGTCTAACAGACACGTCACCAAGTCCATGGATGGACAGGAGAGGACGCAGCGATCGGAAAGGAGGTCTTTAGGGCCTGGGAAATGAGCACTGTGAATGTCCCTGTGTTGAACAGGACGAGGGCTATCCCACAAGGAGACCTACACAAATCTGACCCAGTGGACCTTGTCTAACTAGATGCCGTGGTTAGAAGGCTCCCATGGTACTGCCACTGTCTGTGTCACATAACTACACTCTGTACACTGACATTTTATCTGAAAATCAAACAGCTTAAGAAGTGCAAACAGCTGGGGGGAAAAAAAAAGTGCAAATAGCGGAGCACTGGGTGGCTCAGTCAGTTAAGTGTCTGCCTTCGGCTCAGGTCATGATCCCAGGTCTGGAACTGAGCCCCGTGCTGGGCTCTCTGCTCATCAGGGAGTCTGCCTGTACCTCTCCCTCTGCACCTAACCCCCACTCTTGTACTTTCTCTCTCAAATAAACAAATAAAATATTTGAAGAGGAAGGAGAAAGAGAAGGAAGGGGAGGGGAAGGGGAGGAGGATGAGGAGAAGAAGAAATCCAACCAGCAATAACTCCTTTCCCATTAGGTAATGGAGGCTAACACCCTAACAGCCTGTTGAGGTGCTCTTTGGAGTTCTGATCATCAATGCAGTGGGCCTTGAGCAGGGGAGGCTCCCAAAACATCAGGGGAAGGCAACTACAAAGTACTAAATGAAAATGATTTGTGTGTCCACCTTGCTTGAGTCATTAGGACTGGGATGCCACCTCACTTACCTGCAGCTGGCATGATGGGATAGACTGTGAAGCGCCAGCCCCACCCATTCACAGACCCATCACTGATGAACTTCCACTTCAATTCATCCCCTGGGATGCGCAGCTCACTGGACCAGTCAGACCATTCTCGGCCTAGTAGAGGAAAGTATGCCCTGGGGTTGGGTTCTCACCATCATGTGATCAACACAAACTTCTTTACATACAAAGCAAAATGATTTACACTGTATCTGAAGAACAGCTGGCTTCTCCAACCCAAGTTCTCTGAAATTTGAGTTCATGCTACTCCTAGTGAAGAACATTTAATACATACTGTCCTTCCATACACACTATACCAAGTACTAGGGAAACTGCGGACAGGTAGACACTGCCCTGATGTCATACATAACTACAGCCCAGTGTGAGAGGACAGCACAGTCAGCCAGCACACACACCAGGTCAAGGGCTTACAGGGTGGTTTCCAAGGGAAGGTCTTATATATGATGGCAGCTACCCAGTAAATAGGATAAAGAGCCCCAGCTTTCCCCACAGAGGGTGCAATTTCACAAAAACCTGAGGCCAGCCCTCATTGAATCGATTATCAACTCGGTCCCTTTAGGTAGCTTTCTCATACATCAACCTGTACCTTGAACAAGCCTGGTATTCTCACATGTCTTACAGTACCACCTCCAACTATCTGGATGAAACTGGGCTTCCCAGACTGCCCGTGTCCCAAGGACCCAACAGGTACCTTATAATCCCACCCATCACTGGTGAGGTACATAAACCACTAGCATAATTATCTTATTGAAAGTACTAGGAAGATGCGGATAAAACCTATTGTATTTTGCAGCAATATAGCTTATTGTCCCTTCCTTAACTGTCACATAAGAATGAAGCAGTAGCATTCTGTTTAGTAAGTTAGCAATTCTGTGTTATGAAGGCAAGCAGACAGCATCCCGCTCAACCTTCCTTCACACCTGACCGCACGGAGACAATCCTGTTGACACCGTCCATGACCGTGAGAGGGTCGTGGCGCCTCTCTGTAGAACACTGCCGGTCAAACTCCACCCTCAGTCCTTCTGCCCCTGGAGGTCAAGTGAGCACAAAACACACAATGATTACTCCCAACTGACATACCTCAGACAAGGCCAGAAGCCACAACACACCACATAGAAACAGTGAAACTAAAATGATGTTTAAAAGCTAATGAAAAGCAGAAAGGCAGAAAGAACTGACCTCAAAGACAAGAACCTAAGGACTAACTGCCCCTTTCCCCTCACCTTGTCTCCCACAGAAGACCTCAACTGCAATGGTAAGGTCAAGAAGAAACTTCCACTTGGCTAATTTATTTTGTGTTCTCAATTCTGGGTAAATTTTCATCACCAGACCAAGCTTTATTATTACCCCCCACTTGAAATATCCATCAAACATTTAGCATTCAATCTACAGTCTTCTTTGGGTCAATTAGCTTACAAAAGAATTAATGAAGGGCAGGACCTAGGTTATGGTGGAAAGAAGAGGTCAGCAAATCCTTCCTTAAAACCACGCCAAATTATAAAAGATGATGATGCCAGGGCCCAAAATGAAGTAAAGACAAACAACAAATTGAGAAGTGTTTATGAAAAAAACTGCCAAGCATGGAGAGGGACAATGAGTGCCTATGGTATTCTTGACTGGGTATGTTTCTATCTAAGCTGGATGATAGTTCTACCAGGACGAGACTCTGCCTCTGGCAGAAGCTGACTCGTATAGAGGAAGGAGGAGAAAATGTATGCCAAGGACATTTCCAATAAAAGGACCAACAAGAAAGCCTCCCTTTCCACTGGCCTGAGAACAGTTTCACTGGATGTCAGATCTGAGAACTAGCCAGAAATTTAACAGGGAATCATAAAATACAGAAAGCACAGGTCCCTTAAGGGCCTCATGGAGGCCTAGAAAAACTGGGATGCACACACATAGGAAAACTGCTAAAACATTGAATTCTATGCCCTCCCTGCTTCCATTCACATGTAGACCCATCAGCAGAAGGGGAGACCAAAAGGCTTGAGCATAAGCCAAAGATATACAACAAACCCTAGAAGTCAGGCTAGAAAACAGAAGAGGGAAGCCAGGACATAAGAGGATGCATACTATGGGGGAATCAGACTTCAGAGAGAATTCCAGGCATTTTATAAAACGAGTACACAAACAATCAAAATTATACATTTATATACAAAATTATACATAACCATTATACATCTTTTTTAAAAAATGGAATCCAGATGATACAATATATTATCTAAAATGTCAACAAAAAATTATGAGACATGTAAAAACACTGAAAAGTATGAGCCATACTCAGGAATAAAATCAGTCAATAAAAGTGGACTCTGATGTTCCAGATACTAGATTTAGGAGATAACTTTTAAGCAACTGAAATAACTACGTTGAAAATTTTCAAAAAAACCAAAATCAAAACCAAAAAACAGAGAAGAAACAACATAGGAAAACAAGATAACAATGAGTTAACAAATACAGGATCTCAGTAAAGAGATAGAAACTATGAGGAAAGTACTAAAAGGAAATTTCTGAGTTGGAAAGTATAATAACCAAAATGAAAAATTCACTAGATGAGCAAACTCGCAGATTTAAAATGGCAGAGAAAAATCAGTCAAATTGAAGACCATATAACTTCTATCTTATGCTAACAGGAAAATAAGAGAAAAAAGATTGAGGAAAAATAAGCAGTCTCAAACACCTAGGAGACAACATCAAGGAATATAAACATAGGCATAATGGGAATTTCCTCTCAAAAAAGAGGGGAGAAAAAAAGGGGACAGAAAAAGTAGTTAAACACATATAGCCAAAACGTACCAACTGGGTGAAAAACAAAACATTAATCTACAGTTCCCAAAATTAATAAATCCCAAGTAGGATATAAACAGAGATCCACACCCAGACACATTATACTGAAACTGCTGAAAACCAAAGACAAACAGAAAACCATGAAAGAAATAATAAAATAGGGGCGCCTGGGTGGCTCAGTTGGTTAAGCGACTGCTTTCAGCTCAGGTCATGATCCTGGAGACCCAGGATCAAGCCCCACATCGGGCTTCCTGCTTGGCAGGAAGCCTGCTTCTCCCTCTCTCACTCCCCCTGCTTGTGTTCCCTCTCTAGCTGTGTTTCTCTCTAATAAATAAATAAAATCTTAAAAAAAAGAAAAAGAAAAAGAAATAATAAAATAATAAAATAAAAAAGACACATAACATCGGAGTACAAAATATCATCAATGGCTGACTTCTCCTGAGAAACAACGGAAGACAGAAACCAGTGAGATGACATGTTTAAAATAATACAAGGGGGAAAATCCTACCAAGTAAGAATTTTATATCTAGCAAAACTATCTTCAAAAAGTGAAGGCAAAATTAAAACATTCCCAGATAAATAAAAATTGATATGCCATCAAATAGAAACATGAATTCATGGGAGGAAATAAAGAGCACTAGAAATGGGAAATAAGTACTTTAAAAGATAGGGTAGGGTGCCTGGGTGGTTCAGTGGGTTAAAGCCTCTGCCTTCAGCTCAGGTTATGATCTCAGGGTCCTGGGATCAAGTCCCATATCGGGCTCTCTGCTCAGCAGGGAGCCTGCTTCCCCCCCTTTTCTCTGCCGACCTATGATCTATCTCTCTGTCAAATAAATAAAAACTTTAAAAAAAAAAAGAAAGAAACCCTCCCTTTAAAATTTTTTTTAAAAAGATAGGGTAAGCATTTTTTCCCTTTCCTTAATATTTTTAAAGGACAAAAGATTACATAAAGGAGAGCTTAGGAAACTACAGTCCATGAGCCACATTTGTCCCACTTCTGTCTTCGCATAGCCTGTGACCAAAAAATAGTTTGTATATTTTCACAGTTGGGAAAAAAATTTCAAAATACTTTGTGACATATGGAAGTTTACCAATCCCTGGCATAATGCAATGATTATTATACCATATACTTGCACATGTAACATATATAGTTACAAATCCATTGCACAGCTTTGTAATGTACAAATGTAATATATGTGACCATAATAGCAAGGAGGGAAGAGAAAACAGAATTATGCTAGAGCAAAGTTGCTATATTTTACCAGAAATAAGGGATTAGCATGAAACAGATTATGGTAAATTTAAATATTATTTTAACCCCTAGAGCAAACACTAAAAAGAGTGGCTGAAAATCAACACAGGAATTAAAATGGTACATTAAAAATTTTTAACACAAAAGAAAGCACTAAATGAAGAAGCAAAAAAGACACAAGGCATAGAGAAAACACAGTAAAATGGCAGCTGTAAATACATCCAAAGCTATAATCACTCTAAATATGAACGGCTTAAGCATTCTCAAAGGCAGAGACCCCTGAATTAAAAAACAAAAACCAAAAACAAAAAAACAGAATACAACTAAAAGGTACATAACCAGAGACAAACCCTGTCTCAAAGTAAAAAGATGGAAAAAGGTCTAGCATGCATACAATAAACATAAGAGAAATGGAGTGGCTATACTACTATTATACAAAATAGACATGTTGTTAATAGAGACAAAAAGAGGGCGCCTGGGTGGCTAGTGGGTTTAAGCCTCTGCCTTCGGCTCAAGTCATGATCTCAGGGTCCTGGGATCGAGGCCCACATCGGGTTCTCTGCTCGGCAGGGAGCCTGCTTCCTCCTCTCTCTCTGCCTGCCTCTCTGTCTACTTGTGATCTCTCTCTGTCAAATAAATAAATAAAATCTTAAAAAAAAAGAGTGAGAGAGACAAAAGGGACACTTCACACTAAAAAAGGAGTCAAACATCAGGAATATATAACAACTGCAAATGTATGCATACCTAACAACAAAGCTCCAAAACACATGAATGAAAAGCTGATAGAAATTAAAGTAGACAAACCCACAATTACAGCTGGAGATTTCAATATCAAATCTCAACAACTGATAGAACAAGTGAACAGAAAATCAGGAAGACTACAGATTTCAACAGGACTACAACGATCTTAACCTCAGAGACGATTGCAAAACACTCCCCCAACAAAGGAATAATGCACATTACTATTAAGCAGACATGAAACATTCTCTAGGATAGACTACATTCTATAAAACAAGTCTCAACAAATTTAAAAGATCTGAAATCATTCAATATATGACTGAATAACTACAATCATAATTGTATAACTAAAATGAAATTAAATCAGAACTCACCAACAGAAAGAAATTTGGGAAATCCCCAAATACCTAACACTTCTAAATAACCCATAGTTCAGAGATCTCAAAAAAGAAACTAGAAAGTATTTTAGGCTGAAGAAAAAATGAAAACACAGCACTTATCATAATTTATGTGATACAGCCAAAGCAGTGGTTAGAAGGAAATATTAGAAAGGAGTCCCAATAATCTATGCTTCCACCTTAAAAAAAAAACAAAAACCAAGAAACAAAAACATATTATACCTAAAGCAGAAGTAAAAAAATTATAAAGATCACAGTAGAAACCAATGAAAGAGAAAACAAAAACAACTGAAGGAAAAACCAAATCAATGAAACCAGAGGTTAGTTCTTTGAAAAGATCAACAAAATTAATAAACTTTTAACATGGCTGACGGTGTGGGAGGGGTAGAAATAAAGAAGATACAAATGACCACAGAGCAGGAAAAAAAGAAGGGACATCACTACTATGTCATAATAAGATATATATTTGGTCTTTGTCCCTCATCCCTGGCACAGAGCTCCTAAAATCCTAGAAATTTCCTATTAGGAGTTTTTTGTCATTCAAAAGGAGCCTTTTGAGCCCACCTGAGTTTAAACTAATGAGCTAACTTAGGGTGGGGCCCCTAGATCACCTCAGAATGAGGCTGGTCACCAGAAAGACCAAATGATTGGAGAGTTAGACCTTTCAATCCCACCAAGAGATCTCTGGGAAGGGGAGCAAATGTGGAGGGGATGTTGTAGATTAAGGCACATAAAAACTCCTGAATGGCAAGATCTGATGAGTCTCCACATGCCGGGAGAGTGGTACACCCCAGTTCCTCATGGGCAGAAGGTCCTGTACTCGGGCCTTATCCTGACCTCATCCTATATACCTCTTCATCTGTTATTCATCTGCACCCTTTATAATATCCTTCATAATAAACTAGTAAACCTAAGTGCAAAGCTGAATAAAGGACAAACCATTTCAAATGAAGTCCGGAGACCAGAATGGGTAGTTCCCATGCCCTGCCATTCTTCATCAGTTGCAGAATCCCACAGGAATGGTTATTCTGCATTCTTAACAGGAAGAAGCTTGTACATTACTACCCCAGTAAGAAGAAAGGTTTTTTTCCTCTTCTAGCAAGAGCCCAGGGAATGAGACTATCATAGCTCAGCCAATGGAAAACCACTACACTTTGAACTCACAGTTTACTCAAATGGAATTTTTGTTTACAAGAGCCCCTTTCAATTCTCCCCTTTTCTCTATAAAAGAGAATAATTTTCCTTTCTTCTGTGAACTTACCAATGGCTTTTGCTATGACTTGCTTGTCCTAAATGGCAATTCCTTTGCTATTCTCAAATAAAACCATCTGCTGGTAAAATAACAGGTTGTTTTACTTTTAAGGTCAACATAAGAAAATGTTCCTCTGAATTCTGTGAGCTACTCTAGCAAATTAATCAAACCCAAGGACGGGGCCACAGAAACCTCTGATTTATACCAAATCAGTCAGAAGCACAGGTGATAATTTAGATTTGTGATTGGCATCTGAAGCTGTGGGACTGAGGCCTTAACCTGTAGGATCTGACACCATCTCCATGTCAAGATTGAGTTAAAATTTAGGACATCCAACTGGTATCACAGAATTGCTTCATGTGTGGGAAACACCCACACATCTGGTGTCCAAAGTGAAGGAGTGCTAGAGTACTGAGAGTAGCGGAGATAACACAGGAATGTGTTATTGCATTAGAACCAACCAACCCTGCAGAAATATAAAAGGTTTTGAGGGATACTATAAACAACTTTATACTAACACATTATACAATTTAGATGAAATGAACAAATTCCAAAAAGACACAGTTATCAAAACTAATTCAAAAAGAAACAGAACATCTGACAAGATTTACCTTCCCAAAAAGAAAAGCCCAGGCCCAGGTGCCTCCACTGTTGAATTCTATCATCTACTTAAAGAAGAAGAATACCAATCCTACACAAACTTTTTCAGAGAACAGAGGAGGAGGGAAACACTTTGCAACCAATTTATTAAGACCACTATAGTCCTAATACCAAAACCAGACAAAGCCCACAGAAAAGCAAAGCTATGAAAATAAATAAATAAATTTTAAAATATAAAGTTAAAGGTATAAAGCAACACTATTCATGAAAATAGATGCAAAAATCATTAACAAAATATTAGCAAACCAAATCCTGCAACATATAATAAAGATGACACATTATGAACAATTGTGATTTGTCCAGGAATGCAAAGTGAGTTTAATCCAAAACCTGATTCCTGCAGTATGCTATACTGAGTAAACAACAAAACACACGAAAAGCATTTGATAAAATCCAGCACCCACTCATAAAATCTACCCCTCAAACTAGGTACAAAAAGAAATTTCCTCAAGCTGATAAGGGCATTTATGAAAAATCTACAGTTAATGGACATAATGCTGACAGACTAAATGTATTCACCTTATTGGAACAAGGAAAGGATTTCTACTCTCACCCTTAGCATGCAACTGATTCTAGCCAGTCTCTGCTCTAGTGTAAGGAACAGATGATGTCTCTTAAATGTCACAGGGTGTTAAGTGTTATGAAGAAGGAAGGGTGTGAAATGAGATTGAAGAAAGGCTGTTTCAGCATATGGAAACTGGAAAAGATTAAACTGGAAAGGATTCTCTGAACAAGGGAAATATGGCCAGAAATCTCTAAGTAATTGCCTAGGGGAAGAATATTTCAGGCAGATGGCAAATACAAAGTGAGACAAAGAGTCTGAATCTGGAATATACTTCAGGACTGGCACAGAAGATGATGTGGAGGGGCCTAGAGAGAGACAAAGGAGTGAGGAAGCAATACACTGAAGAGGTGACCAGGGCTCATACAATGTCATACAGACCATGGTCAGAAGTTCACTTCTTATTCTGACATTACAATTATAGGGGTATATTGGTGAGTTTTAAGCAGAGGACCAGTACTTTCTGACTGGGGTGGTTCACAAAGTGGTTTTAAGAGAGGATCTCTGGATGTCCGATAGGGAGATGATTCTGGGGGACACAGGATGCTAGGTACTACTAGTACAGTATGTGGTGCTAGTATAATAAACTAGTATAGTATGTGGTGCTAGTGAGGCCAGCTGGCTGGGCCCAGAATGGCCGAGAGTTAGAAATGATTGAGTTAGTAATATATTTTAAAAGTAGAAATGACAAGCACTTCCAGGAAAGACGGCAGAGTAGGAGGACCCTAAACTCACTTCACCCCACAGATATATCTTGATAACTAGATACAGTAGATACAACTAGATAACACTCACATTAGAGCAAACAACCCAGAAAAGGACCCAAAGGTTGAACAAACATCACAACTAAAATCAGTCAAGTGATTCACAAAATAAAAAGAATAATTTGATACCATATACCTGAAGCACTGGGGGAGAAAAGAGTAAAGAATGGGTTCAAACTTAAGTAAACATCAACTTAATATAGACTGCTATATGCAGAAGACATTATATACAAACCTAATGGCAACCACAAATCAAAAACTAGTAACAGACATGCAAAGAATAAAAAGAAAGGAACCCAAGTATATCACAAAAGAAAACCAGCAAATCATGGAAGAGAGAAAGAAAAATCAAAGAAACCATATGAAAACAATCACAAGACAAGTAACAAAATGGCAATAAGTATGTATCTTATTTTGGATAGGTACTTTGAAATTGATACTTTGAATCTAAGTAGAATAAATGCCCCAATAAAAAAAATACAGGCTGACAGAGCAGATAAAAAAATAAGACCCATCTATTTGCTGCCTACAAGAGACTCATTTCAGACTTAAAGACACCTGCAGATTGAAAGTGAGAGGATAGAGAAATATCTGTCACACAAATGGATGTCAAAAGAAAGCTGGAGCAGCAATGCTTGTATTGGACAAAGCAGACTTTAAAACGAAGTCTGTAACAAGAGACAAAGAAGGACTCTATATAATAATAAAGGGGACAATCCCACAAGATGATATATAACAATTGTAAATATTCATGCACCCAACATGGGAGCACCCAAATACATAAAAGAGTTAATAACAAACATAAAAAGGAACTAATCAATAGTAATAACAATAATTGTAGGGGACTTTAACACCCCACTTACACTGATGGACAAATCACCCAAAAAAAAAAAAAATCAACAAGGAAACAGTGGCTTTGAAAAACATACTGGACCAGATGAATTTAACAAATATATTCAGGACGTTCCATTCTAAAGTAGCAGAATACATTCTTTTTAGAGGCATATAGAACATTCTCCAGAATAGATCACATATTAGTCCACAAAACCACCCTCGACAAATTCAAGACTGGAGTCATGCCATGCATCTTTTCTGATCACAATACTATGAAGCTAGAAATCAACCACAGGAAAAATCTGGAAAGAACATAAATACATGGAGATTAAATAACATGCTACTAAAAAATGAATGAGTTAACCAAGAAATCAAAGAAGAAATCATAAAGTATATGGAAACAAACAAAAGTGATAACACAGTGGTCCAAAACTTTTGGGATACAGTAAAAGTGGTTCTAAGAGGGAAGTTTCTAGCAACAGAGGCCTACCTCAAGAAGAAAGAAAAGTTTGAAATAAACAACCTAACCTTACATTTAAAGGATCTAGAAAAAGAACAACAAACAAATCCTAAAACCAGCAGAAAGAAGGAGATAATAAAGTTAGAGCAGATATAAATGATACAGAAACTAAAAAAAAAAAAAAAAAAAAAAAAAAAAAAAAAAAAAAAAAAAAAAAAAAAAAAAAAAAAAAAAAAAAAAAAAAAAAAAAAAAAAAAAAAAAAAAAAAAAAAAAAAAAAAAAAAAAAAAAAAAAAAAAAAAAAAAAAAAAAAAAAAAAAAAAAAAAAAAAAAAAAAAAAAAAAAAAAAAAAAAAAAAAAAAAAA
>PITA01010453.1:0-71864 GCA_004023965.1 Spilogale gracilis
CCCACCAACGCCCAAACTCACCGCCACTCTCCAGTCCGGTGATGAGCAAAGTGCACGGTTAACAAGCACACATCACAATCTGAAAGCCCCTTTTCTCTGTCCAACTACTCTCTGCGCATCCCAACCCGCAAGGCCGAGGCTCCTGAGTTCCCAGAAACGCAGAGGGCAAAATTCTAACTTACTGGAAGGTGGATCCCTCTGTGTCTCGGCAGGTCGCCTGGGCTGCCAACATCCTCTCCGCGTGGAAATCCGCTCGGGAACCCAGGGGGTGTCAGACCCGTCCCTGCGCGCGGCCCCTCGCTGCCCGTCTGGGGCCAGGCCGCCCCGAGCCCGCCGGGCCCGCGGGCCCATGTGCTCGGCGGCCGCACGCGCTCTGCCCGCTGGAGCGCGGGGCTGGCGGGCGGCCCGTGACGTCACGGCGGCTCGCGCTCGGGCCGCGGGGGAGGGGGAAGCGCGCGCCGCCTGGCCGGCCGCGTGCGTCCCGGGTCCCCGCGCGCCCAGGGCTCGCAGGTCCCGGCTCCTCGCTGCCCCATGCGCCCCTCGGCCCGCCGCCGAGTCAGCGCGGGACGCCGCCGAGGTGCGGAGGGCTGCGCGAGGAGGCGGGGCGGGCCTGGGGCGCTTGGCTGCGGAGGGCCCAGAAGACGCTGGGCTGGGGGAGGGGAGCGGAGCGCTGGGTACCCGGACCCGGTGTAGCGGGGAGCGCTCGGAACTCGGCGGGGGTCCCGGCTGCACTGGCTCCGGGGCGGGAGCGAACAGAGCGAACCCTGCGGGGATGCCCGCACGCGGGAGCGCCGCGATTTCCGCACTGCTTCTCCCAACCCTCCTCCCATCCTGGCGTCCTGGAAGCAGGGAGTCTTCCCACATGCCTGATGGAGGTGAGGTCTGTGAAATAGAAGCACCAGGGTGCTCTGAAATGGGGGAAGACCCCTGTCTCAGCTCCATCTCTAGCGATTCGAGCTCCTCCGTGGGTACCACCGAGCATCCGCGGGCCTGGTGAGAAGGGCGCAGGCACCTTCTCACCTTCTTCGACATCCCTCTCCTTCTCCGAGGGCTGAGGTTGGCAAACCCACGTAGAGAGCCGCTGTTTGCACCGCTCCCTCCACCATAAAGTGTGACAGTCCCCCGCCTTGAATGCCAATAGTCCCTCGAAGGAGCTCCGGAGCGCACGCTTTCTTGTTTTCTCCTAGTCATCCCTGGACTGGACCGATGCAAGGAGCTGTCTCCTTTCAGTTGAGCATTTATTGAGCACCTACGGGGAGCCCATGCCCTGTGAGGCGATGGGGAGGGTCTCAAAGACGAGTTGGGCACAGACCGTGGAAGGTCACAGTCCCGGTGAAAAGATGGACGTGCAAGTGGATGATTTCGGTTTTATAGAAGCTAAGGCTTCCCGCGTCTCCCACAACCAATGCCTATACCCTCTATCATTTCTACCCCCACACTCCTCCCTCCCTCTTGTGTCATAATGTTCTCCTGTTTCCAAAGCTTCTTCCCGACTTGAGTTGTTCTCCTCTATTGAAAAAGGAAAAGCCTTCAGTTGATGCTCACATCCTGCCTGCTACACGTACTCGTTTGTAATCACGGAAAAGTTTTTATGGGCCTGGCGCCTTTGGGAGCTGAACGCCTGTCTGGGCTCTGGTAGTCAAACCTCAGCACCCATCCAAGGGCTGTAGGAGCTGTAGGAGCGGTGCGTACTTAGCACTTTGATTGCTTAAATATTCTCCCAGGAACCTAGGTCGAGGTGGGGGAGGGGGAAGTCGGTGTCTGCTGCTGGATGCCCCCAGGCCATGGCTTCTAATGGCAGCCTCCATTCCCTTCCTGGGGTTCTGACCCTGGCTACCAGATGCTTCCTGTCCTAGGCCACTCAGGGCTGAAAAGATACATTGCCCTAGGACCCCTTCAACCTTGAACTTGACTCCCCGGGCCTTCTCTGGATCCCTAATACACTAATCTTAGACTCACAATTTTCCTTTATGAAAATTCTTCTTTAAAATTAAAAAAAATTTTTTTTCAGAAAATACAAAATATCTCAATGTCCCTACCTTGGAAAATTAACTTTTTAATTTTTTTTATTTAAATTGAATTTAATTAGGGTGCCTAGGTGGCTCAGTGGGTTAAGCCTCTGCCCTCTGCTCAGGTCATGATCTCAGGGTCCTGGGATCAAGGCCCGGGTTGGGCTCTCTACTCAGCAGGGAGCCTGCTTCCTCCTCTCTCTGCCTCCTCTCTGCCTGCCTCTCTGCCTACTTATGATCTCTCTCTGTCAAATAAATAAATAAAATCTTTTTAAAAATAAAATAAAATAAATTTAATTTAATTAACATATCCTAATGAGTTTCAGAGGTACAATTTAGTGATTCATCAGTTGCATACAACACCCACCAAATTAACTATCTTTTGGGCACCTGGGTGGCTCAGTGGGTTAAGCCTCTGCCTTTGGCTGGGGTCCTGGTTTCAGGGTCCTGGGATCCAGGCCCACATCAGGCTCTCTGCTCAGCAGGGAGCCTGCTTCCTCCAATCTCTGCCTGCCTCTCTGCCTACTTGTGATCTCTGTCAAATAAATAGGTAAAATCTTAAAAAAAAAAAACTTAACTATCTTTTCCATTCTGGTATATTTGCTCCCAATTGTTTTTTCTTAAAAAATCATTTGTTTTTGCAAAAGTGGTACAAAATATTTGCATTGTAAAAAATTAAAATGAATGCAGGAAAATACAGAAAATAAAAGGAAACCAAAACTCTATCAGCTAGGAAAAACTTTCATGAATATTAGATAAATCCCAGACATTTACCTTTTGTGTGCGTATGTATACATACATATATATGTATGTATATATATGTATCTCCATGGATAAAAAAGCAGGGTTGACAGAAGATAAAAAAATAAATCTATTATAAAATATTAACACCTTAAAGTTGCTGTTTTCAAATTTAAGGTATTTTACTTTCTCATAATAGAAGAAAGGGAAGCTGTTAGAAGCTGAAAGAATTACTAGAACATTTTAATTGTTTCTTTATCCCATGAGACATGTTATTTCCTAAATAATTCTACAAAGGTTCAGAAAAGTGATGGAGAAATATGAGAAGAGGCTCTGAATCCAGGTTTCCCCATTTCATAGAGTGGGCAAATCCTTCCAGGATGTCCCTATATTTCCTCCCACTGTCCCTGACTTTGCCTTCTGTATCTGTGTCACCGATATTCCATGGCCATCCTCCACTTTGTAATTGTGATTCCTATGGTTGGTTAGTCTTAGGTCTATAATTAAATAATCTCATGCTCATGTCTAGTCCTTCACTCTTCCACATACGCTTCCTTGTCTACAAAGTCATTCACTTACTCATCACACTTTACGGAGCCCCTAGTGTGTGCCTCGCATGCACAAGTGCCCAAGACTCTAAAGCAATTTCCCTGCTCTTGAAAGTCTTAGGTTCGAGTAAGAAGAGGTGCACAAAGATGCCAGTAGGCAGGATAATTTAAGCAGTGATAAATGCTATTGAGACAGAAAAGCTAGGTGAAGGGCAGAGAGGGAGTGGGAGGAGGGGAATTGAGTCAAGATACTAATCTGACGGAGAAGCCAGATGTGCAGACTGGGGAGCGTGCTCCTGGCCTGGGGAATACTAAGAGCAAGCCTGAACCCACAGGAAAACAGGATCATCAATCATTCCACAAAGGCTGTCCGATCAGACAGGCAAACAGTGACAGGCTGTTATCCTTTTCTATCAGGTGGGGAGTCACGTGTCTTCCTCTCGCCCTTCCCTCCCCAGAACCCACTCAGTAAATACTTGGAGAGCCCATGAGTGAATGAATGCGTGGCCATCCCGGGTCTTGCAATAGGACAAGAGGGGAAAGTGCCGGGTGCAGTAGAAACACAGAGGGGGGCATCTATTTACCACAGGCTGAGAAAGCTCCCCAGGGAAAGTGGAGACTGAGGCGAAATTTGAAAAACAGAGTTTGCCAGTTCAGAGGAGGAGGAAAATGGGGTTACTAGAGCAAAGGGAGAGACAAGTACACTTGTGGGTTGGTCAAACTGTAAGTGATTGGCAGTGGATGGACGATAAAATCATTGTTGGAGGGGACAGCTGGGTGGCTCATTTGGTTGAGCATCCAACTCTTTTATTAAGATAGATTTATTTAGGGTGCCTGGGTGGCTCAGTGGGTTAAAGCCTCTGCCTTCAGCTCAGGTCATGATCCCAGGCTCTCTGTTCAGTAGGGAGCCTGCTTCCTCCTCTCTCCCTGCCTGCCTCTGCCTACTTGTGATCTTGCTCTGTCAAATAAATATATAAAATCTTTTTAAAAATAAATTAATAAAAGATAGATTTATTTAGGGGCACCTGGGTGGATCAGTTGGTTAAGCTACTGCCTTCAGCTCAGGTCATGATCCTGGAGTTCCAGAATCGGGTCCCACATCGGGGTCCCAGCTCTGCGGGGAGTCTGCTTCTCCCTCTGACCTTCTCTCCTCTCATGCTCTCTCTCTCACACACATACATGCTCTCTCTCTCTCTCTCTCTCTCTCAAATAAATAAATAAAATATTTTTAAAAGATTTATTTGTTTGTTTGTTTATCAGAGAGAGAGAGAGAGAAAGCACAAGCAGAGGGAGCAGCAGGCAGAGGGAGAAGCTGACTCCCTCTGAGCTTGCAAGGAGGCCAATGTGGAACTCAGTGCCAGGACCCTGGGATCATGACCTGAGCTGAAGGCAGACACTTAACCAACTGAGCCACCAAGGCATACCTGAGCATTCATCTCTTGATTTCAGCTCAGCTCACGATCTCAGAGACCTGAGATTGAGCCCCACAAGTGCAGAGCCTGCTTAAGATTCTTTCTCTCCCTCTCTTTCTCCCCTCAATATTTTCTCTCTTTTCTCTCTAAAAACAAAACAAAAACAACAAACAAACAAACAAACACAAAAAACACTGTTGGAAAGTGGGGAAAGGTAGTAAAGACAGAGAGGGGTAGACCAGATTCTGAGGGGCCTTGTGTTCCAAGTAATTTAGCCTTTGTCCTTAAGAAAAGCGGAAGTCCTTGAGGACCTTTGACCAGGGCTGAGACACAGGCTGTCTTGCTGGGTTGAAAGACCACACTGGCTTTCATGCAGGGAACAGATTTCTGGGGGGACCTTAGAAGAAGAAAAGAGAGAGATTAGGAGGTAGCAGCAGAAATCCTGGTGAGAAAAAGATAAAATCCTGGATCAGAGTACTTATCTTACAAATGGAAAGAAAAGGATAAATGCAAAAATGTTTAGGAAGATAAACCCATTAGATGAAACAGTCTGGGGAGAAAGGGAAGGGAAGGAGGAATCATGAGGGAGGGCAAGGTTTTTGGGGTTAGCACAAGGGGTTGGTGATCCGTTAATTCAGATAAGGCCTACACGGAGAGGGTGCCGATGTGAGTGGGGAATTGGGATGCCCTTGACTGGGGACTGGTTAACGTAAACAAAACAACGTTGGACCTTCCAAGTGAAGTCCAAGACGCAGGGGGCTCTAGGTGTCCCATGTTCATGGAAGGAGTCTTGGAAGGAGATAGGCACTGAGCAGTCACCAACATACAAAATAGTGGCTGATGCATTGGACAAGAATGAGCTCATCCAGGCAGGAAGTGTGTTTTAAGTGGGAGGACCGGGGATCAAACACTGAGGAAGGATCGGTTATGGGGTAGAAAAAGATAGAGGCTGCTTCTATTCAGGAAGGTCTCTGTAAATCTGTGATTTAGGTTTAGTCCTCTGTTATCTGCCTGACCCCACAGGCCCTGACGGTCCTTAAGACAGACCCACCTCTTTGCTGCAACACCAGACCACTTCTTGATGTCTATCCAGTGATTAGGGTCTATGGTTCACCCACCTGTCCTTCATGCTCACAGCCTTTGCTCTGGAATAGATTTTTTTCCTCCTTCCTGGATTCTGCAACAACTCAAATGGTCCTCTAACTTCACATCTCTGTGCACTGATTGGCTCTAAGTAGGGTCTCCAGATTTGCTTTATGAAAACCAGGTTTTTCTTCCTTTACCCCAGCCACCTACTATCTAACTGCCCCATCTCCTTAGCTGTTTCTTTTTCCTAGAATATTCATCTTTGGAGCTCAGCTGTGCTCTGTTACGTGGTTTAGCCCCTGTGTCTCCTCTTCCACGAGGCAGTTCACAGAATATGCCAAGCTGTATCTCCCTCTTGTATGACTCACACTTACATTGGCACCATCAGCCGTGTCATCAGCCCTGACTGGCAACCTCCAATAGTTAGTGAAGAGGCCTCCCTCCCTCTTCAGATTCTGAACAGCGCTTAGGTGGAGACTCCACCATAACCCTTGTCACCAAGTCAGACCAGCAAGCTGACTGACCCAGAAAACTCCTCATCCTGCCAAAGCTCAGACAATCAGTGAGTGGCAGAGGTAGGATTTGACACCAAATGGACTTACCTGGGTCTCCTACAGCTTGTCTGCCCCCAGGTGAAATGAAGCCAGGACTGGTTGTGTTTCAGGCAACAGAGACAAAGCAAGGAGACTCTCAATGAATGAACACTTCTAGAACCACACTGATAACTTTACGTGGAGCACTAGAAAGGAATGTGCAGTTTGAGGTCAGACAGGCCTTGGTTGGAATCCAGTAGCTTCCCTGTGACACTAGACGACTGACTTAATGAAAGTCTCAGATTTTATTTATTTATTTATTTATTTATTTATTTATTTATTTATTTATTCATTCATTCATTCATTCATTCATTTTAAAGATTTTATCTATTTGAGAGAGAGAACACAGGCCAGAGCCCAGGAAGGAGCAAAGGGGAGGGAGAGGGACGAGCAGACTCTATTTACCCTGAGCAAGGAGCCCAACATGTGGCTGGATCCCAGGACCCTGAGATCATGACCTGAGCCACCCAGGCGCCCTATCTGACATTTTCCTAATGATTAACAAAGTCTCAGTTTTTCCTCAGTAAAATGCGGACTAACATTATTCTACAGGTTATGTGTCGTGAAAAGGGCTATCACAGCTGAAGACTCTGTCATACCAACTTTAGTCTTTGGATCTTCTGCTACATTAAATCCAACCACTTTTTTAGAATCTTATCAATTTTGGCCAAAACAGCCCACTTAACTATATTTTAATTCAATAGTTTAAACCCTTCTTATCAGAAAAATGTAAATTGATGCTGCAATGAGATATCACTTCTCACCTATTATGATGGATATCATCAAAAAGACAAGAGACATAACAAATGCTGGCGAAGATGTGGAGAAAAATTGATTGTATGGGAAAGAGTAGGAGGTTTCTTGAAAAATTAAAAATAAAACCACTATATGATTCAGTAATTCCATTTTGGGGGGTCTATCCATAGGAAATGAGAACAGGATACTGAAAGAGAGATCTGCACCCTTGTGTTCATTGCATTATTATTCACAATGGACAAGATGTGGAAAGAAGTTAAGGGTCTATCAATGGATGCATGGATAAAGAACATCACACACACGCGCACACACGCACACACACGCACACACACACAGTGGAGTATTTATTCAGCCATGAAAAATAAGAAATCCTGCCATTTGTAATAATAATGGCTAAACCATGAGGGCAATTACCCTAAGTGAGATAAGTCAGAGAAAGAGAAATATTGCATAATATCACTTACAAGTAGCATCTGAAAAAGCTGAACTCATAGAAACTAAGACTGGAGTGGGCGTTACCAGGAGCTGGGGTGGGAGAATTGAGGAGATGTTGGTCAAAGGGGACAAACTACAATTAGAAGATGAATAAATTCTGAGGATCTAAAGCACAGCATTGTGATTATAATTAACAATACAATATTATACACTTGAAAATTGCTAAGAGACTGTACCTTAAACTTTCTTGGGGCACCTGGGTGGCTCATTCGTTAAGCGTCTGCCTTCGGCTCAGGTCATGATCCTGGAGTCCCCGGTTCGAGCCCCGCATCGGGCTCCCTGCTTTGCAGAAAGCCTGCTTTTCCCTCTCTCACTCCGCCTGTTTGTGTTCCCTTTCTAGCTGTGTTTCTCTCTGTCAAATAAATAAATAAAATCTTTAAAAAAAACCACAAAACTTTCTTACCACAAAAAAGAAATGATAATTATTGGAACTGATGAAGGTGTTAGCCAACACCAGGATGGTAATCATATTGTAATATTCAAGCGTATCAAATCAACACACTGTACACCTTATATTTACACAATGTTTTATGTAAATTATGCCTCAATATAAAATACACAGTGGGAGGGGCACCTGAGTGGCTTAGTCAGTGAAGTGTCTGCCTTCAGCTCAGGTCATGATCCCAGGGTCCTCGTCTCAAGCCCCACATTGGTTTCCCTGCTCTGTGGGGAGTCTGCTTCTCCATCTGCTTCTGCCCTTGCTTGTGTGCTCTCTCCCAAGTGAATAAATAAAATCTTTAAAAAATAATAATAAGATATAAAGGGAAAAAATTTCCTCTTTCTTAAATTTCACTGAAGGTTTTGTTTATATAGGAATTGAAGCCGTCAGAAGACTCTGTATTTTGAGATAATAGCTAATCAACAAAAGTGAGGAGGAAATGTGTGCTTTTATTTTCCTTCTGGAGTAGGTGGAGAATAAGAGCTCTGGAGTCAGATGAACCTGAGTTTAAATCTATTAGCCACTTGACCTTGGGCAAATCCCTTCAGGTCTCAGTGCTTCTATTTCCTCATCTGTAAAATGGGTCCAAAAAGGGTACCTACATCACAGAATGGTTGAAAATGAAATGAAGCAGTTCATGGATAGCACCATGTCTGGCCCTTTGTAGGTCCCTGAAACATACTAGTGCTTGTCATCTCAATACAAGTCATCACATAGGGCTCATTGAATATATTTATAGTGTTTGGGTTTTTTTCTGATTAGTGATGCATAAATGAATATGTATTATAAAAATTTTGAAAGCATTGAAAAATGTGAAGAACATCAAAGCTGCCCATACTCTTACACCTGAGATACCTATTAACATTTTGACATATTATCTCAATATTTCTTAAATACAAACTAAATTTGAGCATAAAAATACAAATTTGTTTAATTTCTTCAAAATTTAGTATATCCTTTATGCTTCTTTGTAACCTGCTTAAACTCATCTTCATATCCTAATCATCTCCTTATTCAATATTCATCTCTGTATTCAACATTTTTGATTAAATATACTTTTAAATCCTTGCTTTGTAATGGACTAGATGACTCTGTACCTGCCTAACAGGTATAGCCACTTCTCTCTCCCTGACCAGCGAGACAGCCAGCCAATCTTTCTTCATTATACAGAGTAACGAACATTGAAATCCTGAAACATGAGTCCTGATGGGCCCCTCTAGTCCCTTCCACCTGTTTCATGTCTGTCCTTCCTTCCTTCCTTCCTTCCTTCCTTCCTTCCTTCCTTTCTTTCCTCTTTCCTTCCCTCCTTCTTTTCCTTCTAAAATCAGCTCATTATAAAAAAGAAAAATCAACAAATATATCACCCAACCGAAATACCCATGTTTAACTCTGGGATACATATTCTTCTTAGGCGCACACGTACACACACACACACACACACACACACACACACACACACCTGCATTTTCCTTCAGGAAAATAGAATCAAAGGACACCTTATTTGCATTCTACTTTCGCCAGTTAATAACATACCACAATTGGCTTTCCACAACATTTCAGCAACATTATTTTTTTAATAATCCTGTAGCATTCCACTGTAATTTTGTATCATATTTTACTTAACTGGTACCTTATTGCTGGAAATTCATCTCACTTCCAAATTTTCATTATTAAACACAGTAATGCTACAAACATCCTTGTGACTAAATCTTTGCATGTGTCCTTAATGCTTTCCTTAGGGTAAACTCTTAGAAGTGATTTGTGGGATATTAACACTTCATTTGCTGCAATGAGTTCTCCATAATCTCTTACTTGGCTTTTCTTTTTGTTAGTAATAGGTTGTTTTATAGTTTTTAATTTCAATAAGCTCGCATCTACTAGTCTGTGAATTTGGGATGTGTTCCTCTTGTTTTTATGTTAAGAAAGTCATTACTTATCTTGTGCTCACACACCAGAGGGTGTGTTTTAGTTGATGTTTCAATATGGGTTGCATGGATCATTGGTCTGATTCTGCCATTCTGTTTCCCTTCCTGGTGATCAATTCAGGAATGGATGGGCTCATACATTCCAGACAATAGCATGCAAAACGTGAGCATTGAGTAACTGCAGGGAACAAGGAACTTGATGCAAGAGATGGGAGAAGATAGCATTTCTCTTCTTAGGTTAAAATAAAATAAAAAAAAAATGCATTTCTCTGTTGTTGGAGACAGTGTTACCCGCCAAAGTGCTTTCAGCTGCAGGTGACAGAAAATGCTTTAAAAGTACTTTAAACAAATAAGGGTTTATATTTCTCACTAACCCATAGTCGAGAGGCTATTTGATACTGGTGCAGGGGCTCATTTGGGGCTCTCAGGTGGCTGTGGCCGCCTTAGGAATCACATGTGTGGCCCAAGCCGAACAACTGGGTCTGGCCCTTTTACCAGAAAACACAAATGTCTTCCCAGCTGCTGTTGTTCGACCTCTAGCCTCATTGGCTAGAACCGGCATGTGGCTTCTGCTGACTGAGAGTGAAGTTGAGAAAGCGAGCCTTGGGTTTTTCCAAACTCGGTAGCAAAGGCAGCCAAGTAGGAACGGATTAGGAACTGGGTTGCGTTAACCAACTAGCAGTGTTTGCCTTGGCCGGTTTGAGTTGAGGTTTCTGTTGTTTGGAAAGCATCTTCAGTAGAAGACTTGAATTTATTTTTTTCTCTCTTTTCAGTTGTTTTAACAGTTTTCCTTTTTACTCCCAAATTCCCTAATCCACCTGAAATTTCACTTTATTAGGTTCTAGAATTCTGAAACTCTTCTTGCAGGAGAGAATAGGAAACACACCAGTACCTTGGGGTATGAAAGCATACACAGACACAGCGAAGTTTACAAGATAGTCTGGACCCTGATGTCCAGAAGTCTGTGCTGAAAAAACTGTCCCTGGTCTCACCCATCAGGTCACAAGAACTCAGGGAGATCTGGTGCTGAATTTTGTCCTGGAAGGGGTGATTTATCATCCTAGGTCAGAGTGCAATGCTCCTGAGTCTTAAATTATAAAGTCCAATCCCTCACACTCAAGTAAGCAAGTCCCTAGCATAGGGAAATTTCTGTTTTAAAGGAGCAGCCCTCTACCCATGGACCAAGTCAGATGCCTCTCTCTTTCAAGAGGTTTTTCAAAGACAATGGGTCTGAGTTCCTAGAAATGACTGGAAGAAAAAAATCAGCTACCATTTAGCAAGCATCTAATTGCAATCAGTTACAGTATATATGTATATAGTTCCTGTATATATTTCATTAAAAAAAAAAAACCCTCAATGTGGGATCCGGTGAAGCAGAACACGGGCATTGTGCCAGAGAGAGCTGCATTGGAATTTACAATGAACCTTCACCAGTTAAGCAAGTTGGGGTAAGTCTGAGGCTCAGTTTCTTCATTTGAATAATGAAATTACTAACTTCACAGCATGTTTGTAGGCATATAAGATAAATTCTGGGAGGTGGGCTCTGTCCACCTCATGCAATGTAACTGCCTAGCCCCTATGTAGCAATTTAAATTTTTTCTAAAGATTTTACTTATTTATTTGAGAGAGCATAAGAGAGCACAAGTGGGGTAGAGGGAGATGGGAGCTCCATGTGGGGCTCGATGTGGGGTCTGATGCGGCGCTTGATCTCAGGATCCTGGGATCATGACCCAAGCTAAAGGCAACCGCTTAAGTGACTGAGCCACCCAGGCACCCCAGCAATTTAATTTTTTTAATAGCACTTCATATATATATATATATATATATATATTTACTTATATTTATATATATATATATTTAAAGATTTTATTTATTTGACAAAGAGAAACACAGCCAGAGAGGGAACACAAGCAGGGGGAGTGAGAGAAGGAGAACCAGGCCTCCCGCCAAGCAGGGAGCCCGATGTGGGACTCGGTCCCGGGTCTCCGGGATCATGACCTGAGCCGAAGACAGTCGCTTAACCAACTGAGCCACCCAGGCGCCTCAGCACTTAATATATTTTAAAGATTTTATTTATTTATTTGAAAGAGAGAAGTACAGCTAGAGAAGGAACACAAGCAAGACGAGTGAGAGAGGGAGAAGCAGGCTTCCCACCAAGCAGGGAGCCCGATGAGGGCTGGATCCCCAGAGTCAGGGATCATGACCCAAACCGAAGGCAGATGCTTAACGACTGAGCCATCCAGGAGCCCCAGCACTTAATATTCTTAATCAGGACATTTTCTTGATAATACCACTTGATATTTTATTTGTTTATTTAGGTCTGTTTGCTATTCCCATTTTCCCTCACTAGAATGTGAACTCTGAGGAGAGACCCTGTCTGTCTTGTTCATCTCTGTCTTCCCAGAAAGTAGCACACAGCCAGTACTCAGTAAATCTTGGTGTATATTCATAGAGTGAGTACAGAGCCTAAGGTAGTTTCTCACACTTAGTAAGTGCTTAGTAAATGTTCATTCCCTTTTATTTGTTCTCCAATATGCTAGGCAGCGGAGGTGTTTTTGGAATAAGCCCCATACTCAGCATCAAAGACAGGGTTCCAGTTCTAGCTTGGATGCTGTATAACTGTGTGACTTTCATAAAATGACTTGCCCTCTCTGTTCTGTCTCCTCAACTCTATAATGAGAGGGTCCAAGGAGATGATCATTTCCAGCTGTCTCAGCAGGCAGATTTGTGATTCTGAATGAGTTGCAGCCTCCTTACATAAGGAAGACTACACATTCTGTGTTTCTTTTCCTGACACAGGAATGAGGACACCTAGTAGAAAGATCTGCTTCCATGGAACCTGGCCTAGATGAAGGACAGCCAATGACCAGACTGTCATGGCTGAGAAAGAACTCGGATATTGTCCAACACAACCCCTTGCTTGTGCCTGGCTCTGAAAGGTGAAACTGACCTGCCCAAGGTCATGTCATTAGTTGCAGGAGGAGCCAGGAATGGAACCAGATTTCTTAACTCCTGATGTCTCTGTTCTCTACTGTCTATGTCTCCAGGATACTTCCTTTTTCAGGCTGTGCCCCTGCCTTTAATCCGCCCACTGCCTCTCAACCCGTTTAAATGCAGGCATCACTTCTCTGGTGAGAAATTTGCAATTCTCCAATGTGTGCAGTTAAGGGCAGTCAGATGAACGGTCTCATGTGAACTCTTACTGCTTGATTCATGATTAAATATTAACAAATCCCTTCTTGGTACATGTTGTCACTTTCCACCAACCTTCCTGGGCTATTTGTCTAGCCGTGATTCTTAGGGTCAGTATCTTCCTGCCTTTCTTGGTTCTTCCACACTTTATCCACCCTTAAGTCCAGACACATCTCAGGCCCAAAGATTCCTACAGAAATGGAGTCTTTCCTTTACAGTGGCCTAGGTCTTCGTACTTGGGTCTCAGGCCAAAAAGGGTTACCTGGCATCCATGTCTTTCCAAACTTGCTGAGCACAAGAGATCAATGCTGCGTGGTCATGAACTGAATTTAGCTCCAGAACAATCTGATCCCCGTCTGCTCCTGCCACTCTCCAGGCACATGATCACAAATAACTTATTGACCACACAGCTCTTCCGCCAGCTTTATTTATTTATTTATTTTTGAGGAAAGGGAATAATAGCATCTATTTCACAGAGTTGTAGAGTGGGCTGACTGGGGCTTCATAGGTGTAGGTTGTGGTACAGTGATTGGCACATCATAAGCTCTTTTTTTATTTTTTAAAGATTTTATTTATTTATTTGACAGAGAGAAACACAGCTAGAGAGGGAACACAAGCAGAGGGAGTGAGGGAGGGAGAAGCAGGCTTCCTGTTGAGCAGAAAGCCCAATGTGGGGCTTGCTCCCGGGTCTCCAGGATCATGACCTGAGCTGAAGGCAGTCGCCAAACCAACTGAGCCACCCAGGCCCCCTGACATCATAAGCTCTTAATAAACATTTGTTAAGATTTATTCATATTTAAACCCTTCACCTGCACGCAGCTGTATTAGTATTTCTTGGGTTTCATATGCAAATTAATGGAACAAATCCAAGCGAGGGAGCCACCAAGCTTCTCTCCTTGCCCAGACTCTAGCCAGGCTGTGTGGCGTCCCCCCTCCACTTGCCCATAACTTTGGCTTATAAAGACTTGAGCAAACACTAACAGGGTTCCTCACAGCTCAAGGATGCATCCCTAGGATGACCCTAGCCCTGCTTAAGGAGCTTGCCTGAGAAAATTCAAGACTGCCAAGAAAGCAAATCAGCTGGAAGATAGCGCCCCTGTCTCCCAGCCTCTGTGGGAGGGAGAAGTCTAACTTCAGTAAGTACCTGTTAGCAAATCTAAAGGGGTGTCACATCACCAATGCCCTCCTCTTTTTGTCATTTGTCCTTTCCCCAACTCTGCTTGAACTCCTGCCCGCCTCCTTCTTCCCCCCTCATTCTCCCTTTAAAATGCCTGTTCACCTGGGTGCAAGTCCAAAGAAAGTTTGGCTCTTCCCTTCTGTCAGCAGCTACTGAATAAAATCTATGTCACTGCTGTAACTAACGCTTGGCTGGGGCTCATCCTCAGCAGTAACAGTCCCAGGTGGCCACTCCTACAGTCATGAGGACTCTATGCTGACAACAGGACAACAGCTCTGCATCCTTAGTGTTAGCTTCTATGTGCCCCTGGAGGCCACCATTGCGGTCAGCCTAAAGGGGAAAGGAGGATGGGGGTGTGAGCTTCGGCTGGACCTGGAAGGGGCTTGCTTCACCTCCATCCACGTTCCTTTTGCCAGAGCTTGGTGACATACCGTGGGCCCAGAGAAAGAGGAAATGACCTTGGTGTGTAGTTGGTGGGCTTTGGCCCACATTTCAATCAGCTCCATCTTACCTCTATCTGACTCTTCTGTCTCTGTGACGCATTTTCCAACAGTTCCAGTGTTGTAGCTTCAATATCTTCATGGAGTTCCCCACAAATCCACCACCTTTGGTTAATGTGAAGGAGAGAAAGCAGTTACTGAGGGTGAAATCCGTGTCAGTGTATTAGTCAGCTTTTGCTGCAGCAACAAATGTCCCCAGATGTGATAGCTGGCGATTTCTTTTCTTGCTGCTGTGCCCTTCTGTGGCTGTGCCCACCTGGGTTTGGGGTGTCTGCTCGTTCCTGGATCTGAGCCCATAGACAAGCCCAAATGGAGGATAAGTAGTTCTCACGGCCAAGTATGAGAGGAGGGAAGACATTTCCACCTTCATTCATGTGTTAAGATTCTGCTAGATTTGACATACATTGTGCTCCCTCACAATCCATTGGTCAAATTGACATGGCCAAGCCCACAGTCAGTGGTCACAAAAATGTATTCTACGTACAGAGAATGAAGCAGGACAAGAATGGGGAGAAAGTGACTCATGGTGAGCAAACAATACAATCTATTAATATCTCATAACCAGATGCTCTGCACCCAAGATCCAATAAATATTATTTCACAATCCCAATTTTGCTTTTGAGAAAATAAGCCTCAGAGATGTTCCTATTTGTCCAAGTTCTCAAAAGATGATAAATAACAGTCAAAATACAACTTAAAGTCTGTTTCACTCCAAAACACATGTTCTTCTCCTTGCCCCTCTCTTACTCAAGTCAGATCACATGAAGACTTGCTCAGTTTCTTGGCGAGATTATTTCTTTTCTCAGAAACCAGAGCAAAAATATATCTGAGGGTCATTATATTCTTGTTCCCTTTCTCCTACTTTCCCTGTGTGTGTCTACAGTTCTCCAGTCCTTAGTAAATGGGCCAAGATGCCATTCCGTGCCTAAGATCAACACCTCCTCTGTGAAGCCACGCGAGATCCTCAAAGCCAGGCTTCGGTCCTCTGGGTTGTTCTGTGCCTCATACAGATCTCCAGCCTGGCAATTATCACATTACATTGGGTGACTTTCCTATCTGTTTCCATTTATAACAACAATAGTATTTAACTATTTTTTAAAAATCTGTTTGGGGCTGATAGTCGTGCATTCCTCTGAGCAAATAATGAAGACATACACATCCTCCACTTTGGAAAAATGCACCTGTGCCCATATGCAGGGACAGTTGCTCAGACTCTTATGGGTCTTTGGATTCTCAGTGAACCATATCCACCATGGGCTGGGGGCTGCATCTTTTATCCCTGACACCTAGCACAGAGCTTAGAACCCCAAATAGGTCCTCAGGACATTTTAAAATGTGATTGAATAAATGGATGCGTGCAGTAAGGGAGAAATGAGAGCAAAACTTACCCAGAGCTTATTATGTGTCAGACACTGTCCTAAGTGATTTTTGTGGGTTACCACAACGAAGTCTCACAACTTGTAAGGTAGGCACTATTATTATTCTCGTTTTGTGGAAGAGGAAATTCAGGCACCCAAAACTTCAGTGGTTTGTTCGGGATCACTCAGCGAGATCCAGAGTCCATCAATGTAACCACCAGATTATAAGAAAAATGCAGCAAAACATTTTAGAACATTTTAGTTGTTTTTCTTTTTAAGCTTAGACTCAGCTGATATCGTTAGAGGGCCTTCTAGGTGCCGAGCCTCATGCCAGGTGTTTCCAGCTCCAACTAGAGACTGATGTCCCCTTTTGTCTGGGGTCCCAGATAATCCAAGCTGGGTGGAAGATCTTGTGAGCTTTTGTCCCACTGTGAGGTCCAGATTGACCAATTCTTGGTCTAGAACCAGAAGCACAGGTTCTCTTACACAGAAGCATTTCCTTAGAAATGGCCAAGATTAATGGTGTTGGTTTATCATTTTTTTAAATGAATTGGCATTAACCTTAAATACCATAGGCTGGTTGGACTGGCCCATCAAGGCGTGGAGGCTTTGATGTCCTGAAGGGCTCCCATGTGCCCACCTGCCATTGGTCAAACACGAAGAAGCGATTGCTTTCAAATTATCACAGAATTTCCTGGTTGCTGGGAAAACTGCATATGATAAAGCAGCAGTTGGGGTTTGAAAGTGCCAGGAAAGGGGCCACTGGATCCTATTCTGACCATGTTATTGGCATAGATGCTTGCTCCCTCAGGCCTCAGTTTCTTATCAGTGAAATGGGAGAGTCACACAAGGGGATCACCAGACACTTAAAAAGCTTTAATAGCCTGTGAGTCTATGGATATATTCAGCCCCAAGCTTCAGCACTGTGTCAAAAGCTGCAAAGAAAGAGGTGAGAAACTGACTTTTCTATCTTGCTTTTTTTTTGGAAAGCATTCAGCGCATCTGTATTGAGCATGGCTCTCAGTTCTATGGATACAGCAGTGAAGAAAACAGATAAACATTCCTGCCTTCATGGTGCTTCCCTTCTATACAGGGAGGCAGACACTAAGGTGAATGAGTATATTAGAAAGTGATGGGGACGCCTGGGTGGCTCAGTGGGTTAAGCGACTGCCTTCGGCTCAGGTCATGAACCCGGAGACCCGAGATCGAGTCCCACATCCGGCTCCCTGCTCGGCGGGAAGCCTGCTTCTCCCTCTCTCACTCCCCCTGCTTGTGTTCCCTCTCTCGCTGTGTTTCTCTCTGTCAAATAAATAAAATATTAAAAAAAGAAAGAAAGAAAGAAAGTGATGAATACCAGAGAGAAAAATAAAGTAGGATAGAGAATACAGGTTGAATTATTCCCCCCCTTCACATGTTGAAGTCCTCATCTCTAGCACCTTAAAATATTACCTTATTTAGAAATAGAGCAATTGCAGAGCTGCCTAAGTGGTTCAGTCAGTTAGGCATCTGCCTTCAGCTCAGGTCATGATCCCAGGGTCCTGGTGGGATCCCAGTGGGATCACGTCTTGCAACAGGCTCCCTGCTCAGCAGGGTGATTGCTTCTCCCTGTGCCCCTCCCACTGCTTGTGTTCTTTCACTCTCTGTCAAATAAATGAATAAAATATTTTTTAAAAAAAGCAATAGAGGAATTCATGCTTGAGTTGGATAGGCCCTAATCCAACGTGACTGGCGTTCTTACGAAAAGAGGAGGTTTGGGCACAGACACATACAGGCAGGGAAGGCCATGTGGACACAAGGACGGATCAGGGTGATGTATCTATAAGCCAAGGAACACGAGGGATTACCAGTGATACCAGAAGCTCAGAAGAGGAAAGGCATGGAGAGAAAGCCTTCCAGAGAACATGACCCTATCAACACCTTGATCTCAGACTTCTAGCCTCCAGAACCATGAGACAATAAATTTCTGTTGTTTCTGCCCCTCAGTTTATGTTACAGCAGCCCTAGCAAACTAACACAGAGGGCTGGAAAATTTAAATAGGATAGTAGAAGAAGAACTCACAGAAGAGGCAGCATTACTGAAAGTCTGAAAGGTGGTGAGGGAGGGAATCATGGGAATATCTGGGGTAAGAATGTTTCAGGCAGAAGGAAGAGCAAATGCAAAGGCCTTGAGATAAGAGCTTGTCTAGCATGTTTGCAGAATAGCAAAGATGCTGGTGTGAATAGTAGAGATGACCAAGAGAGAGAAGAGCAGGAGCTGAAATCAGGGAAGTAAGGGAGCTCCACACTGTGTAGGGCCCAGTCAATGGTAAGGAAGATGCAAGATAATAATCTGTAAGATGTAAGCCGGGACATGGTTGTGAGTGCGGAGTAATATGTTATGACTTAGCTTTTGAAAGGGTACCTCTGGTTGCTGTATGGGTTGGGGATCAGAGTTCAAAGTTGGAACCAATCATGCATCTTAGCTTGGACCAGGGAGGGTGCAGACGGAGGTGGTAAGAAGTACCCAGATTATGGACAGAAAACACAGACACACATATGCGCACACACACACTGAATGTGTCTTGGGAAGCCATCCATATATGGATGTCTGGCCTTATGTCATTCTTCCCTCCTCCTGGTCCCTTTCCTAATTCTATTCAAATAAAGGTCTTGTGCTTTAGGTAGAACTACACAAAACTGATAAAAGTTAAAAATACTAGCCATTTCAGGTGGTTCAAAACCAAACCTTCTCCAAGAGTTAACCACAGTTCCAGAGAAAAAGAGAATACTTCATTGCGGCAGGTGGAATTCTTAACATCCCAGTGGAATGTGAGCTTAAAATGCAAGGTAAGTTTTAGAACAATTAAAAACAGTTGTATTTCTTGCACAGTAGATGGTTATTAGACTGAAATTTGCACCAGTATCACATAGGATCTTATCCTGCATTGCTCAGCCTCTGCACGGCTGCTGCACTTTGGCTTCTGATTACCAACCTGAGAGTTACAGCCAATGAATCACAGCCGCCACTGTGAGAACTGATGTCCCAGGATACAGGGCTCTTGGCTGTCATTACTGACTCAGAGTATTTGCACTTTTGTGGGCAGACTCGGGGTTATACCTTGCTACTTGTAACTGTTGCATGGTATCCTACACCATCTAGAATGTCACAGCTTGTTTGACTATTGCTTAGGGATGAACGGAAGGTAGCTTCCTTTTTTTCCCCACAATTATACACAATGTAGCAATGAACATCTTTGTGCCCTTGAGTGAGTGTTTCTTTAGGAAACTTTTCAATTATTTGCCTTTATTTTCACCTTTATACTCATTTATTTTCCCCCATCATTTTAATTTAAAATTTTTTTCTAATATACAATAAAATGAAAAAGAATAGTATAGATCATACAAAGTTATCAATTATTAACATTTGACACACTTGCCTACTTTTGATGGCTGACCCATTTCACCATCCCTCAATGTTTCAGCATACATTCCCAAACAGGATATTTTCTTGATCACAATACTGTAGCCACACCTAAATAATTAAACAAAAATTGCATATTCAGATTTTCCCAATTATCCCAACAATATATTTTATAACTCTGTGTGTGTGTGTATGTATGTGTGTATGTGTGTGTGTTTAACAGATCTAATCAAGGACAAGGCCATGAGTCTCTTCATCTGTAACAATCATACTCACCTCTTTTCTTTCACGACTTTGACTTTTTGAAGGGATCAGGCCAGTTATTTCATAGAATATCATATATTCTAGATTTTCCTTTATTTGTGGGAGGTGTGGGGGGTGTTCTTTCTCTAGCAAAAGTCCCGCTAGTCTACAAAGACTAGTTCAAATGTCCTGAATTTAATCATTGTAAATCAAGTCAGCACCTGTCAAAATGATAATTTAGCTGGGTAGATTCACAGGCAACTGGGAGACCTGAATTCTAGGCCAGTGGTTTTCTACTGGGGGTAAGTTTGCCCCCTAGGAGACATTTGGCAGTGTCTGGAGGAAGAGGATGTTACTTGCATTTGGTGAGTGGAGACCAAGGATGCTTCTAAATTTACCACATTGAACAGGACAGCCTCCTGCAACAAAGAATTGTTTGGTTCAAAATGTCAATAGTACTAGGTGAGGAAACCCTGCTCTAATCTGTCTATGACTCTGACATCAACTTGCTCTATGACCTTGGGCAAGTGCCATCCTGTCTGTGGGCCCCCTTTTGATGGTTCTTTCTAGGCCCAGCCAACCCAGTTAGAGAGCGGTAAATTCTACTCTACTACTGGCATTTCTGCAGCTGAGACTGAATGGCTCAGGAAGATTCCATGCCAAAACTCCTGTTTGACTGACAGTAGGTCAGGTTCACATCCTCTCTTATCTCTAACATCCTCTTTCACACATTGCAGACACACTATTTTGGGTCCAAGCCATACAGGACAGTTTGGAAAGACCCAACCACAAGACAAATGGGTTGTGGCTAAACAATGCCACACAGTGTTGTTTGTTTCTATTGAGACTTATAATTGACCAAATAAGTGGGTTATGAACTTATAAAAGAGAAGAACAGTGGGGAAAGCAAAACATTAGGACAGATACACACTTCATTTATTCTTGTGGAGGGAGAAAAGGTGACCCAGACAATCTGAAAATTACTCAACCCTGAATATCCATTGAAGGTCTCCCTGGAGCTCATAACTGCCCTTATTTTCATGTCAACTAGCCGCTATGAATTAAATACCTACGATGAGCCATGTACTCTACTGAGCATTGAAACATATAGTATTCATTTAATTTTTAAATCTTACAACTCAGTGGTAACATTTTCTTTTTCTTTTTAAGATTTTATTTATTTATTTGACACAGAGAGATCACAAGTAGGCAGAGAGAAGAGGAAGCAGGCTCCCTGCTGAGCAGAGAGCCCAATGCGGGCCTCGATCCCAGGACCCTGAGATCATGACCTGAGCTGAAGGCAGAGGCTTAACCCACTGAACCACCCAGGCACCCAACATTTTCTTTCCAAAAATGGCTTCAGCAAGATCTCCCACCTCATCAGCTTCTCTTTCAGTACAACTCGGCATTCTTTGTACCAGGAGGTTCCCTCCACTTGAACCTGGGTGGGCTTATAACTATAGAGGACTTGACACTATATGACTGTGGGGCTAGGTCACAGAAGGCAGTAGACCCTTCACCTGGATCTCCTGGGACACTTAGTCTTAGAACCAAGTCACCATATTTTGAAGAACTCCAAGAAACCTATGATAAAATCCATGTGGAAGAGAATCAAAAATCTCAGACCACAGCCCCAGCTGAGTTCCTAGCTGACACCAGTCTACATCCCAGCCCTGTGAACGTGCCATCTTGAAATGGGTGGATTTCCCCATCCATCCAAATGGATAGATCCAAACCTGGAATCCCTCCAACCACTTCAACTCATACTGCATAGAGGAAAAATGAACTGTCTCCGATCAATGCCACCCAATTATAGATACATCACCAAATAAATTATTGTTGCCATTTTAAGGCATTTAGCTTTAGGATGGTTTGTAATGCAGCAACACATAACTGATACCAATATCAAAGTGTAGCTTTAGTTATATTTGTTTCACAGTTGAGAGTGCTGAATTTCAAAGAGTGGCAAAAGCCAGAATTCAGACTTAGGGTATCTGGGTCCAAAATTTGTGTCCTTACCTACCACACACTACTGCCCATTGAGAATGAGATCTAATCCTTGCTCCCAAGGAGTATAAGCCACGGTTGGGGAAATGACACCCAAACTGTAGGCATTAATAAAAAATTCAAACTCAAATTGCCTGTGGATGGATAATATCAATCTTGATACATTATCTTCTGGAAAAAAAAATCCAAGAGGACATGTCATGTGTAACCACAAGAATTTTGCAAGACCTTGAATGTCTCACACTCAGAAATGGTTGATAAAATATTATGCAAATAAAATTTATCACTATGAACATGAGGTGACAACTAATAAAAATGATCACAAAATCATATTAAACAACAAAAGCAAAACACAAAGTGAAATGTGCGGCCTTGTGCTCATGTCAACATAAAGAAAAGAAAGGAAAATCAGATGCATTTAACTTCTCCTAAGTTCCTGGCACCATATGTATTGTTCTTTGATTTCAGCTTTCTAAGAACTTGTGAGGAAGTATTATCCTTGTCTCACGGATCTGGGAACTGAAGTTCAGGAAAGATTAAGCAACTTGCACAAAATCAAATAGCTACTGCCTGGCCAAGCCAGCAATCAGACAAAATTGGAGGATGGGAAATTAAGCAAAGGTAGGGCAGAGAAGATGAGAGCATCGGGTATGATGGAGCATTGGGTATGAGATTTGATGAAGTCAAATGATTATTTTTGCCACTGGTTGCATTCGCTCTTTCAGCAGAAACAGACTTACCTTTCAGATCATAGTGTAACATCTATTAAAATAAGCAAATAATTGGGGCACCTGGGTGGCTCAGTTGGTTAGGCATCTGACTTCAGCTCAGGTCATGATCCTTGGGTCCTGTGATCGAGCCCCACATCAGGCTCCCCACTCAGCGGGGAGCCTACTTCTCCCTCTCCCTCTACCACTTTCCTTGCTTGTGCACTCACTCTCTATCAAATAAATAAAATCTTTAAAAAATAAAATAAAATAAGCAAGTAACTACTTAGCAGCTGCTGGTCCAACACTGGGCTAAGCCCTGGGGTACAGAGATAAATACAACACTGGTACTAACCTGAAGGAATTCCTGGCTAACTGAGTCTGTTACAGGCTCTATTCTTTATTTCTGGAGACACTCTAGGACATCTATGGGCAGGTGGACAGGTTAGGGGAGGAGACCAGTGATTGTAAACAATATTCTGACAACATTTGCAAAATGGATGGTTCACAAGCCAAGAAATGGACAGGAAGTTCTTCGGGCCCTTCTCCCTGCTTTGCCCTACAGGTGACTTAGAATTCTTCAGAGAAAGGGCTCTTCAAAGATCCAAGGCTGAAACAATGAGCAATCAAGTAAGCAAAAACGTAAATATTACTGCCAGGATGCTCCCTGGGGAGGAGAAAGGGTGAAATATAGGACTCCCTCTCATTTGGATAGTACCCAACAGTTTTTGGAACTGTTTCTATATATAATTAGGGTAGCCAGCCTCCAGAATGCCCTCACCCTCAGTGATCGTCACCTTCTTGTAGTCATACCTTTATATGGTCCCCTCCATGCTGAAGAGAATTCTCTGTAACTCCTAGGATATTCAGTAAGGATGCATGTGATTTCTGAGGCTAGGTTGGAAAAGACATTGCTGCTTCTGCCTTGCTCCCTCTTGGGAAAACTTGCCCTGGGGGACGTCAGATGTCACATGATGGGGGCACTCAAGCAGCCTGGTGGAGAGGTCCACGTGACCAGGAACTGAGACCACTGTTAATAGCCAGCAGTAGTTAAGCCTTCAGATGACTACAGCGGGGGCACACAATGGTGACTTTGAAAAATCCTAAGCCCAAACTGTTCAGGTAAGTTGTCCCCCAAATCTTAATTCATGGACATTTTTTAAGGTAATAGGTATTGCTGTTTTAAGCTGCTAAGTTTGTGGGTAATTTGTTACACAGCCATAGCTAACTAATATAGAACATGGTCTCAGGGTTACGGCAGCCCCCCCCCCCCGCACTCCATGCTTAGCAGGGAGTGTGCCTGAGATTCTCTCTCTCCCTTCCCTCTGCCCCTCCTGTCTCTCTTACATTCTTTATTGCTTTCTAAAATTAATACAAAAATCTTAAAAAGAAGAAGATTCTCAAAGAAGAGTAAATGACTCCCCCATTCTCTCAAGCTGGACCTCTTGTGTCCTTGCTCCCCGCTCTGAGCTGTGGGCCAGGAGGGACGTGGCGTCTCTTCTCATCCCTTGAAAATCAAAGAGCAGAGGGAGCAGAACTATTTCAGTTTCAAGAATTGGAGGAGAGTGCGGAATCAATACTTTCCTGGAAATAGTAGAAATGACTGGAATTCTAATATCAGGAAGTAGTGACAGATGTCTTCTAAAATCATACACAGTTCAAACTGTTAGCCTTTTGGATTTCCTATTATATCAGCCATGATGCCTACCGACTCTCTGGGGTTGAATAGGTAAAAAAAAGAAGGGGCATTGAGAGCCAGCAAGGTAGGGAGTTGAGTCTAGACTAAGACTTCAATCATGGGACAATATTAAAATGTGCTTTTTATTTTTTTTTATCCTCAAGGAAAAGAAATTAACTCTCTACTTCTCTTTCATCCTTTTTCACCCTCTGTGAGTGTGGTTTCATAGAAAGAACTCAGGTTTTAGAGTTCTGGGTTATAATCCTGAAGTGGTGTTGTAACTGGGATGTCACCGAAACCCTGAGTTTAGTTTGCTCATCTGTAAAATGGGTTTATTAGTTCCCATTTCTCAGATTCTTGTGAAGAATTTATGACTTCATATACAGGAAAGAGGCTGACATGTGGTGGATAAGTCCCTAGTAAAACAGACTTCCATTTCCTCTTTTTTTCCATTCGTGAAGAAGATCTTTATGACCGGGTTGTATTCTATATTCCCCGAGAAAAGATAATTTCCAAGGGTGGGTTCTGGGATTACCAACTTTCCCTAGGCTTAAAAGAGACAAAATAAATAATTACCTCTTTCATATTAGTATATGTGCACATCTTGTGAGAGGGCATGTGTGTGCCTGAACACATACACACACACGCACACATGCACTCAGCCAGAATTTCCCACAATCACCTGTCCCAGGACCAATGCCCTTTAGACGGATCCTAGCAAGCAACTTAGGTAATCACAACTGGTAGTAAAACATCCCATGGAGGTCTTAATTAAAGTTATCCCCGAAGATAACCTGTAAATGACCAGTTTTACCAAAAACAGGACCCGAGAGCATTTATCCACAGCTCGCACCGTGGGCCGATGACAACTTACTGTGTTGGCCAGGCCCAGCGTCGAGGAGGACTAGACTCAACTCGGAATGAATCTTGTTCAGGAGAAACAGTCCACCTTCCACGCTCAGCCAGAAGGCCCCAGTCCAAAACTCCACACGCTGCCGCTTTGTTTGGAGCTTGCTGATGGTTTTCAGGAACTTTCTGCCAAGCTAGGCTTTGGGGAACCTGTGCTGAGCCACCTCATGCTGCGGTAGCTCCTCATCTCCACACCGGGTTTGGAGAGCACGACAGGCCCCGTCCTGCTCTCTGGGAAAGCAGCCTCAGCTGTCAGAGAACCCGGTGTGGCGACTGGACACCGACCGACCACCTGATCGAAACAACGTGGGGCCAGAGAGAGACACCTCTGCCTTCCACGCCCAGGTGGCTTGAGGTTTGTCCTCCAGCGTGCGCTTCTTGGGCGCGTGACCAGCGCATTCACACAAGGGCCCTGCACAGGGAGGAGCCCACATTCAGTTTAGCCGTCTACTCCCGCTGTCCTGAATGTGTAGGAATGTTTGAATGAGGAGCCCTGCATTAGCATTTTGTACTGGGCCCTCCAAATTACCTAGCCAGTCCTGTGGACCCGCTTGGGACTTTGCACATACTATTCTCTGCTTGGAATTCTTCCCCTCTGCTCCCCTACCACCTGCCTGGGGAATCCTTAGTTTTTCTCTCCTTCTTCCTTTCCTTCCTTTCTCATTTCCTTCTTCCTGTAAACAGCTGTGGAGTCCCTGTGGGGCCCTCCATCTGGTACCAGGGACCAGGAGTTTCAGGGTAGACAAGATAGAAACAGTCCTTGGCTTCATGTTTATGGTCTGATGAAGGGGGTAAACAAACAAAATCACAAGGAAGCAAAAAAATTTGCAAATTATAGCCATTGCTATGAAGGAAATATGCAGATGAAAGAATCACAGAGGTGGGGGGCAGGCCACCTGGGGAGGTGGTCACTGGTTTCAGGTCAAGGTTCCAAGGAAACATTCCCTTACTCTCTGCTCTCACAAGAACTGGTCATGTTCCTGCTTTGAGTCTAGTCTGTACCTTGTCTCTCCTTCTTTTCTCTCTTTATGTGCTGGCCACAATAAATGGCAGTGATATGTGGACATGTCCGTCATTCCTCCTGGAACATGAATTATAAGATGCATGAGGACTGACATCATGTCCTAAACATTTTTGTCTCCCTACACTCTTTGTGAGTACTTCACAGACACTGAATGATGTCACATGCTTTGTTCCTCTACCAGTGGGCTGAGGGGGTAATTTTGCCTCTCAAGAACATTTGGCATGTCAGGAGGCATTTTTGGATCATCATGACCTGTGCCATCTAATGGGTAGAAATCAGAGACTCTGCAAAACATCCTATCATCCACAAGACAAAGATTATCTGGCCTAAAATCTCTATGGGGCTCACAGTCTATGGACCATACAAAATTATGTACATGAGTAATATTTCAAAAATATTCACCAGTTTTTGGGGCACTTGAATGGCTCAGTCAGTTAAGTGTCTGCCTTTGGCCCAGGTCATGATCTTGGAGTCCTGGGATTGAGCCCTACATTGGGGTCCCTGCTCAGTGTAAGCCTGCCTCTCCCTCTCTCTCTGCCTGCTGTTCCCCCTCCTTGGGCTGTCTCTTTCTGTCAAATAAATAAATAAATAAATAAATAAATAAATAAATAAATAAAATCTTTAAAAACAAATTCACTGGTTCGACCCATCCTTTGCTTTCCAGCCAGACCATACTAAAAAGGTTCTTCTTCCAGAAACTTATAGAGGGAGCCCTACCGTTGTTCTCAGGACATACTGCAGTGACTCGCAGCCCTGAATGTCCACCCTCTCCTTCCTGCTGTGATTCCATGAGCTCAGGAGTTAAGTCCCTTACCAAGCACTGGGCAGCCATGTTTTCTTCTTGCCCAGCACTTTCTCTCCAGCTTCCTTCTGACCTAACATTCTCCTGATGCAGCTAAATTGTATTTCCTCAGCAGAAGATATTTCTGAGCGCACCAGGTCACCCAGAACATGATTGAGCAAGTCCAAGAGCACATAGTTGCTGAAGGGGTTTGGAGTTGAGGAAGGAAGGAACTAAAATTTGGTAAGAGCACTTATTAGGGGTCAAGTACTTTCCCCAATATGATCCTCAACACAGAGTTTCAATGGATATATAATTAGGTCTCCCCCCACCCCCAGCCTTCTAAAAAAACGAATAAACTGAGGCACAGTAAGTCTTGCAGGGTCACACAGCTACCAAGTGGTCAAACTGGGTTGGCAACCCAGAGTTTTGTTCTGATGCCAATGCATAAGCCTCTTCTGTTGCTGATACTCACAAGTACACTGTGTGTATTTTCATTATTTTCCTTCTTCATTTTAAAATGGGAGTGAAGTAACTTCTGGATACATATCATACTAAGGGAAAGAGTAAGTAGAGAAATCAGGGTAAGAAAAAGAAGGAAGAAAAAAATAATGATAGGAAAAATAAAATGATAGCAAGGACAGGGTTAATACTGAAAAGAAGTGCTTTAAGTCTTAGAGATTTGCTGTAGATGGACATTAATTTGGCTCTAAAATTCCTAGCAGCCAAGGCAAGGAAAAAATAGCACCAGTTAGTTTTTCCCAATGCCCCAGACCTGAAAAGAAAACAAATATATTAAAATTAAGGTTATAGGGGCGCCTGGGTGGCTCAGTTGGTTAAGCCACTGCCTTCGGATCAGGTCATGATCCTGGAGTCCCAGGATCAAGCCCCACATCGGGCTCCTAGCTACGCAGGGAGTCTGCTTCTCTCTCTGACCTTCTCCCCTCTCATGCTCTCACTCTCTGTCTCTCTCTCAAATAAATAAATAAAATCTTTAAAAATAAATAAATAAATAAATAAATAAATAAATAAAATTAAGGTTATAATTTCTGTGTCCAAAAAGAAGAGCTCTCTTGGCACCGAGACTGAAGAGAAGTTTCTCCTATGGATTCTTACAAAGGCAACTATGGAAAATCAGTGATCTTACTGATATTCTGCTTTGTGACATAGCCTGGCCGGGGGCAGATTTTGGTTTAGATGCCTACACTGTTAATAAGTCAAGTGGGCAAAATGGTAATGCGGTCTGTTGATGAACTGAAGGTTGAATTAAGTTACAATTGGAGTTAAGTTACATTTGTCAAAGACATAATGTGGGTTGTATCAGCAAAGCAGAGTAGGTAACAAACAACTCTAAAATCCTAGAAGTTTACCACCGACTTATTGGGTGTGTTTAGACATGCAATTCAACCCGCCCAAACTTCCTTACATATAAGAGGCCAATTGCAAAAGAATTACTCCAATGGGCGGATATAATTTATATATTATAAGATATATTCCATCTTATATGTGGACATATCTCGCAGGGCTGGTAGTATATGCTCTCTAAGCTTTCACTTCTTTTTTTTTCTCTTTCTTTCTTTCTTTCTTTCTCTTTAAAGCTTTTATTTATTTATTTGAGACATAGAGTGTGTGTGTGTGCACCAATGTTGGGAGGAGCAAGGGAAGAGGGGAAGCAGATGTCCTGCTCAATGGGGAGCTCAACTGCTTTGGGGGCTCCAATGCAGGACCCCAAGATCATGACCTGAGCCAAAGGCAGATGCTTAACCAACCGAGCCACCCACGTGTCCCTAAGCCTCCATTTCTTGTTTGCTGTCTCAGTCTTCTCCTTCCCCTTCCCTTAACCTGTGAAGGCCCTTTGATATATCAGGAGAGGATGACTCTTTTTTTCACGCAAAGACATTGGCAAGCTATTAGATAGAGCTGCTGGAGGCACTCGCCATTCTGTAGAGAATCTCGGGCTGAAGAGGACTTCACATACCATCACCATCCATCTGCTGTGACCATCAGCCTCCTTTTCATTGTCCCACTGGTCTGGTTCTCTCACCAACCACCCTGGATAGTCTCTGAAACCTGATATTCCAGGCAAACATAGGATGCTTGGTGCTTTCTTGAGTTTGCTTCTTCACGCTTTGCTCCCTACTCAGTTCTTGGCAGCTTCCGCCTGTATCTTTCCTCTGTGCTGGGCTTGGCTGCTGCGTACCAAGGAAAGTTTGATTACCATTGACTTCCTGCCTTCCTGCCTCGCTGCCATTAGCTCGTGATACTTGTTGGCATCTCATCCAAAGCAGAACTGATATCCTGAATAATGAGCTGGTGCCCCTGCCAGCTGGAGAGGTCACTGCTCCAGCCCCAGAACTCGACAGCGAGAGACTGGAATTCAGGCACCTACTAGGGTTTAGTCTGCGGCTCGATATGGAATTGCTCCTTGGATCCTCATTGTTCCCTTCCTTTTATGTGCTGATTATTATTTTTCCAGCTTACATAAAATGCTCTTCTCAGACAGCTTGAAGTCAGCCTTTCCAACCAACTTATCTCCCACAAACATATCTCATATGGAAATAGGAGAGCCACGGGGGTCTGCGGAAACAGGAAAATGTGTGGGTAAGCCTGTTATACTTTTCTCTTTAGAACATGTTCAAAAATTTCTCATTCATTCATTCATACATGCATGCATTCATCTCATGCCTTTATTGAGCATCTCTTGCATGCCAGGCATTAAGCAGGTTCTGAAGATACATTGGGGACAACAAGAAGGACATGATCTTTGGGGCACCTAGGAGGCTCAGTTGGTTGAGCATCTGACTCTTGGTTTTGGCTCAGGTTGTGATCTCAGGGTCATAAGTGGAGCCCAACAGAGTCTCCTTGTCCCTCGCTGTTTGCTCCTCTCCCGGACCCTCTCAAATAAAACAAATCAATAGATTTTAAAAAAGGACATACTCTTTATCTGCAAGGAACTTACAGCCTGAGAAAGACCACTATCTCAGAGAAGCAGACTGTCTCTAGGGTATGAAGAATCAGCCAGAAGTAGAGTTCAGGCCTCTTAAGGCCCAGCAGCTCTGATGCCCTGTTAGTGGACAATAGCCCAGGCCTCCCCAGCTTCTTTATTCTTTGCTGTACATTTAATTTTATTGCCTCCTTCTAGATCTCCAAGCATTTTGCAAGGGTTTAGATTTCAACAGCTCTAAAATCAGTTCTCTGGCAAGAATGAGGAATACAGTAGTTGACTTTTATCCCAGGCACAAGGATGCAAAATGAATAAACCCAGTTCCTGTTTGCAGGAGCTCAAAATCTGGAAGCAAAAACTGCAATTGTCTGTAGTCAGTGCAAAGAGAAAGGTCTGCTCGGCCCAGAGCTTCCCCATCTGAGGCAGAGATACCAGCACCTAAATGCGGTATGATTTCAGGCAGTGCACACTTTTAACAGGGATCCTATGTCTATGTATTTTTCCTATGAGAGCGAAATAGAAACAACACCTGAACCCCAAGTTAAAGGTTCCTGTTTTCATTCATTCATTCAACGACCACGTGGTGATGGGGACTCTGTGGCTGGCCCTCTGGCCTCTGAAGATCCAGAAATGAACAAACAGCTAAAAATCCTTACCCTCCTCGATTTTACATTAACTCCAAATAAAATATTGGAATCTAACCAATGAGAGGATTTAAAGAAAGAAATCTGCAGACAAGCCAGCTTTGCCACTTCCCAAATGAGTAACCCCAAACCTGTTCCTAAACCTTTCTGTGCCTTAGTTTCCTTATCTGAGAAATAGGGATAATAATTGTATCCTCCTCACTAACATTGTTGTGGCCTTTGTGTGAGCCAGCAGAGGGAAATGCACACAGTGCCTGGAACATGATAAGCCAAGTGTAACTGTTTGTTGTTTTTGTTGTTTTAAGGACACGGTAAAATTTTTGAAGATGAAGTAATGACTCAGATCTGAAAAGCTAAGACTAGGACATCTTCCTTAGCGCCTGGAGAACTTGTTTAGATGCACACCTCCCAGGCTTCTCCTTAGAGACCCCAACTTAGTAGATTTGAGGCAAAGCCCGGGTGTTAAAACCCCTCGCCCCACTACCATGAGAATGAACCATGGGGGGGGGGCGCTCTGCTTTAGGGTTTAGATAAGGATTCCTCCTTCTAGGGTGGGTGGGGCGAAGAAATGCCTTCCTGGGTGCTACAGTGCCTTGAAGGACATATTCACTGGCAAGCACGGGTATTCAGGGCAAGGGGGTCAGCAGAGGGGTAGCAGGCGCCTAGCCGCAGAAGAGACTAGGTTCAGCTCAAAAAGCTGCAAGAGGGGCGCCTGGGTGGCTCAGTTGGTTAGTCCACTGCTTTCGGCTCAGGTCATCATCCTGGAGAGCTGGGATTGAGCCCCACATCAGGCTTCCTGCTTGGCGGGAAGCCTGCTTCTCCCTCTCTCAGTCCCTCTGCTTGTGTTCCCCCTCTCGCTGTGCTTCTCTCTGTCAAATAAATAAATAAAATCTTAAAAAAAAAAGCTGCAAAAAGCTCAGTACGATGCCAGTGTCCAGGATGGGAGGCTGTTGGCTGACTCTGATTTGAAGAAGCACTGTGGCTTCTTGTCCCCAGCCTGGGGAGCATGCTGAATCAAGTTCAGTGGAAATCTGCCAACAAGGACCTTTTTGAAACTGTGAGAAGTTTGCATTTTAGGGCTTAAGATACTGCGCTCAGAAGAAGCCCAAAGCAGCTGCTGTGAGAAAAACTGATTCCAAAAGAATCTTTGGTAATGATTTGCAGTCTGTCACTTTGTCTGCAGTGTTCCCTTTTAACAGTACCTCCCTGGCCCCCTCGCCCCCCCTCCCCCGCCCCAGTGATTCAGAGCCGGAAACTGTGAAGAGTCTTTTTAACTCCTTCAAGAAACAGCAGATCATAGTGGTTTCGCATAGTGGTTTGGCTGGGAGACAGCCAAACTTCCTGAAATTATTCGAAACCACTATGATCTGCTGTTTAGTTTCACAACCCTCCTGTGATGAAGAGAAAGTGCGACAGAATCAGAGGAACAGAGGTTCGAATGAATTCGGACTCCCCTTGGAACTGGCTCTGGGACCCTGGGGAAACTATGTAGTTGCTCAAGACCTCAGTGTTCGCCTCTGTCCAATGGGTATCATGCCAAGAGCGAGTGACTTGACGTGGGCCGTGTTATGGGAGGAACACCTCTCTGGCACCCAGTAACATCTCAGTAAGTAACAACATAATGTTAATGTTCAATCAGAAAAAGTGAACTAAAGTCCAGAAACTAAAGAAAGAGGAAGACACAGGCTGCGATTGCAATGGGGAAGCTTTTCACTTGGGACTTCTGGAGAAATAAATCGGAAGGGTGTGTAGCCAAGACAGGCTATTTGACAAAGGGCTGAAAATGTAGTTTAGCTTTCTGGGGGTTACTAATGGCATTGTGCCCTAGAGACCAGAGTAAAGAAATGCCTAGGTGGGGTGAGGAAGCTCAGAGATCCTCACCTCTGGAAGAGGTGTGTGCGCACATACACCTCCCCTCCCCCCACCAGGCCTTCAAGGCTGGCAGGAGGAAGGAAAGAGAAAAGGATGGGGAACCAGAAAAGACAGCTGTGAAAAAGGGAAGGAAGCGGGTTAGGGAGTGATTTGCTATTTAGATGGCTGGAGTCAAGAGGAAATCATCTCTTTTGGACTGAGTTCATGGCTGCCCTGTGTTCAACCAGGATTATGAGGGTCTACTGTGTGTATTCCCCAGTTGAGGCACTGAGAGGGGGGTGAATCTATGCTTCAAACCCAGTCCTGGAGATGCTTACTCACCTGCAGTGGGCTGAAGAGTGCTCCCCCGGGAATTCGTGTCTGCCAGAAACTTCAGATGGGACCTTGGTTGGAAGGTCTTTGCAGATGTATTTGGTTATGATGAGGTCATACTGGTTTAGGGTGGACCCTAAATCTAATAGCCCCCCAGTCTATAATAAGAGGAGAGGAGATGCAGAAACATAAACAAATACAGGGAAGAAGGCCATGTAAAGACAGAAACAGAGACCAGAATGAGGAACCTACAAGCCAAAGGATGCCAAGGATTGCTGGTGTCCACCAGAGCTAGGGAGAGGTGAAGAGGGATCCTCCACAGAGCCTTCAGAGGGCTCATGGCCCTGTGGACATCTGCCAGGAAAAGTTCCTGTTGTTGTAAGCCACCGTTTGGGGGCCATGGCAGCCCGAGGAAACTAGATCCCATGGAAGAGAAAACCAGAATGCAGGTATGCCCCATCTTGCAAAGCACCATATTAATAGAGACTTGTGCACCTCAGGGTCGCGTCCTCACTTTGCATGGTCAGTGCTAAGTGATGTCTAGTTTCATTTCATTGGTAACTGACCTCTAGATACAAACTGACATGGAACCATGCAAAGCCTGTGCAGACCACCCCCGCCCCCCACAAAAGCACTAGCAATTCACAATCGAGAGAAAATTAATAAAATGCAGCTCCTGGTGAGTAACAGAAGACCTTGAGGCTTTGGTTAATCAGGAAGGGCTTGCGGCGTCTGGGGGCTCAGCCCCTTAAGTGTCTGCCTTCAGCTCCTGTCAGGATCCGCATCAGAGGGAGCCTGTTCACGTTCTCTCTCTTTGTCTCTCTGTCAAATAAAGAAATAAAATCTTCAAAAAAACAAAAAATCAGGAGGCCTTTCTGGTATAAGCAAGTGTTGGTTGCAGTTTTGAACTGTTGGAGGAACAAAGGCCCACAGAAACGTCACAGGGGGAATGATGGGTGCCTCCATCTTGCTTCCAGGGTTCCAATTCTGGGGTCTCAGTCTACCTGAGGCTATGTTTTCTCACCTGGGATCCTACACTCCATTGTGCCTGCAAACATCAGACTGAGTCATTCACAGCAGCCCCTCCCACTCTCAAAGGTGTCCTGGTTTGTATAAAAAAAAAAAAAAACTGAAGAAAAAAAGCACTGGGATGAGTTCTATTTTCTATTTTTCAAATATGAAATTGTATCATTACGTATGCTCTTCCAGCAACAATTTCCCTGAAGGTTCTGAGGCTCAGCTTTGCTTCCTTGTGAGGGGGGGCGGTTCCCTGGAACCACTTGAGTGGGGCGTCTGAGTTTTTTTCAGACAATTCAGCCTAGGGTGTTCAAGAAGACCTCTGAAGCTGGACTGACATGGGTTTATATCCAAGGCCTATGACCTGCTAGCTATGTGACCTTGACAAGCATTTACCACAGCCCCACACCCGCATCTCTGGGGGCCAGTTTTTTCCTTAATGCAGTGGAGTTAATTATAGTGTAATATTAAAGATATTAATAATATTTTGCCCTAATTAATGATTGCACATATTAATAATAATGTGCACTAATAATAGTGCAATGAATCTCAATACTCCATAGAATTGCTGGTTTGATTAAACAGTACATACGAAACCCTTAGCGCAATACCTGTCGCAAAATGACAATTTCTTAAATGGGAGAATTGTTTTTTTTTTTTTCTTTTTCAGTGAGAGTTCAAAAAAAAAAAAAGTCTAAGAATTGTGCTTAAGCTGTGCAGGGTTTATTTGGGTTTGATAGGAGGAAGTACTTCTAGACACAGTGGAGACGCCACAATATCCAGACGGCCTACTATCAGCTCTGTGGGTGGACCTGAAGCCTGGTACAAATTACCCCTAATTGTAGATAATCGAAGAACAAAACAAGCAGCCGATGAGACAATGAGACGCGACACAGAAGATGTTACTGACTGGGATTTGATTGTATTTCTACCTTGTTATGGCTTTCAGCTTGCTGCCTCCTTGCCATTTTCTTTTTTTTCCTTTCTTTTTTTTGGAAGGTTGTTGTTGTCTTGCCCTGATTGAGGCAGCATGATATTGCAGAGAAAATTTGAGGAATGCTCCATCACTCAGAACTCTTTAGTTACAAGAGACAAAAAATTCTAATGACTGACTGAATCCTAAACAGAGTTTTCCAGAAGAACATTGGAGAGTTCCTAGGACTGACGGGGACATGGAACTACAGGGTTGACCTAGTCTTGCCTGGGGGAATGCCAAGCGCCTAGAAAGCCAGACAATTTGTTCTCTCCAGGGACAGTGACCAGTAAGAATGGGCTCCCACCTCTAAGTCAAGTCTAAGTTGCTTCAGTCAAGACTCGAAGTCCTGCAGGGTCCAAGGAGAAAAAGTGTGGCAGGTCTCCCCTGGCACCTCCATGGCTAGAAGCCTGCCTCTCCCCTGGGACTCCCAAGACCACCCACAGTGAGTAAGAAGAGATTCCAAAAGGAGACAGGAGTGCAGTAATCCAAGAAGAAGAAGAGATGCCTAGAGCCTCAGTGCCACAGGGGATTTTTAAAAGTGGGCCTAAGAAACTCAGGTTACCACCCTCATCTGCTCCTGAATGTCTGTGTGCTCTGTCCACAGCCCTTCTCCTGCCTGGACCTCAACTTTCTCATCTGCGATATGCGATGGTCAGCTCATGTGATATTTGGGGGTTGATCCTTCCAGAATGTTCTCTGACCCCCAGCAGCTCCCACTGCTCTGATCACCCCTCTCCTCATGATTAAACCTCAAGTGACTGACAAGTCAGAAGCCAGTTTCTGAAGAGCTGACAGCAGGTAGGAAGACTGTGGGCTAAATCCTATAATGAGCAGAGCAATTGTTCAAATTTACTTCAGAAGTGGTAGCAGTCTTCATGTTTAGGAGGGAGATTTGTGAGGTTGAGAAGAGAGAAGGGGGTGTGCCAGGCTCCTGGACAGAAAACCTCAGGAGGCCCCTTTGGCCTGTGTAAATCTGGTGATGGTCAGGGGCTGAGGTGCAAAGATGTGGTTCATGTCCGACTGTGGTGCCATAGACCTTGGGGTTGCTCCCACACCTCATGGAAGGCTCCTATAGCGCTCTCATTGGGGAGAATTCCCGTGCCACATGGGGCACTTTGTTAAAACTTCAAAGCACCTGAAAGAGCCTTAAAAATAGACTGGCCCAGGCCATTGTGGTTTCTGAGGCTTCAGGACTTTCTAAAGGATTGTGGCGGTATGATATGGTGGGTGAGGGCCTGGGGTGGGGAGGGGAGCAGACCTGGGCTTGAGTGTCCCCTCTTCCACCTCTTCACTTGGGACCCTTGAGCAATTTCATTTTTCTCAGGGTCTTTTTTCTCATCTGTAAACTGGGAATAATTATAGTTTCCTATTCACCTGGTTGTCACGAAGATTCAAGGAGAAAAATCATGCACGGTGTTTTGCCTAGTACGGGGCTCATAGAAAATACTTGATAAATGTAACTGTTGTTACTATTTTTGTTATTACTATTAAGTCCCAGTTGGAAAGAACTTAATATTTATGTTACCTGGTCTAGGTTTACTGATCTATGTTACAGACAAAGGTACAAAAGAAGGTGGGTACTGATAAAGATGATGGTGGTACAGAATGTCAGCGCTATGACCACACCCAAGACTATGGGCATGGTGTTGCCACGAACAGAGGATCCAACAAATATGGTGGGAATGATGTGAACTCCTCCACTGAAGTCTGTCCTCACACAATAATCCAAATGCCTCCATGAGGTTCCTGGATGATCTGGCTTGGGACCCACCCCCTGGGCTTCATCCAGGGATGTTCTCCTTGTGCTACATGCTCCTTCCATTCTAGTTTGCTCTGAGTTCCTTGAGCATGTCTTCTTTGCTCCCATTGTAGGGTCTCAGAATATTTGGCCTGCCTAACCCATTCCCATCCTCCACGTCTTGGCTGAACATGTTTCCTGAACCCCTAGGCTGTTAGACAACCCCCTAAACTCTGTTCTCACTGCTTTGGGTGCTTGAAATTATTTATTTAATTACTTGTGTAAAATACTTGTTCAACATCATGTTTCTTTACTACATTGTTAAATTGGTTTCTTCCACACCGGTGCCTACTATGTATATAGGAGATACCTAATAAGTATTTATTGACTGGGGAAGCCTGCGGGTGGGATTCCTAAGAACTGGGTTGGAGGTAAATTGTCCCTAACTTAGGGGGTTATTCTGGAGTCAGGTAATGCAAAGACACAAACCCTTGAGCTCAGAAGACCTGAAATCTTGAACCAAATCCACCAGAAACTAGTTGAAAGCCCTTGGAAAGACTCTATCTTCTCTGGGGGCTTCATCTAGAAAGCAAAGCGTAAGATTGCCTCCAGCTCTCAACCATGTGTCCCGTATCCTAATCCTCAAACAGCATGGCAGGAACAAATTCTTTTGGACATAAACTTGTCGCCAGTCTCTGTCTGACCACGGATCTTGGCACATGAGTACATCGACTGCATTTATTTAGCAACATTAATTGAGTCCCTTCTAAGTCCAGTACTTGAGTCCCAGTACTAAGCATTGGTAATAGCAAGACACGTAAGTAAGCAGCTCCAATTCCAATGGGGAAGCAAGAGGAGGATATAGGCAATTTCAATGGAGTGTGGTAGACTTGAAGCAGCAGGAAGTGGAGAAACCTGGTGACACAGAATCAGATGACCTAGGGTTGAGTTGCTGCCCTGACACTGCTTTGCTATATGGCCTTGAGAAAGTTACCTGGTGACCTCAATCTCAGTATGTGGATGAGGAAGTGTGTTTTCATCTCCTGGGGATGCTATGAGATAACACAGAACAGGCAACAAGGTTGGAATGGAAAGAGAGTCACAGGGCTTCACTGCTATTAGCTACTGGGAACAAGATAAGCATGGAAAAGGGAACAAAGGGAGTGGAGATCAGGGAGGGCTTCCCTGAAGAGGTGACATTCACAATGTGACATGGTGGACATGAACATCATTCAGACGGAGGAAAGAATGAGAGCAGAGGTCCTGTGGAGAGAACATGCTAGGCAGTTCAGAAGAACTGCACCCGTAGTGTATACTCGAGGAAGTGATGTGGCTCAAGGCGAGACAGGTAAGCTGGGGGCAGGTCAGGAGCGGATGCCAAGATACCTGTACTTTATGATCAGAGTAAGAAAACCCAGTAAATTCTTGTAGGTTGGACAATGATCCAACTGTCTTTTGAAGACCATTCCTGGGACTTTGTAGAAACCAGACTAGCGATGGTGAGAAGCTGCTAGAGACACAGGCAAAAGATGACGGTGGGCGACAAGCAGGTGGTGGCAGTGGAAAGGGGCCGAGAGGTATTTTGGAGGTAGAATCTAAAGGACCTGGTGACACACTGAAATGGAGGGGTGAGAAGTGGGGAGAAAGAGAGGAAGTTCTCCTTTACTGAATCTGAGCCATACTGTCTATACTCAGACTGAATCTGAGCTATACTTGTCTCATAGCATTTCATTCTCTCAAAAGCCCTGGCAGAGAGGTATTATTCCCATATAGCCCTGGATATCCCTTTGTTTTCTTTTCCCCTTGCCAATTGGGAAAGTTAGGCTCAGCGTGATAGAGTTATTTGGCCTGGGTCACACAGCCAGCTGGTGGCAAAGCTAGATCAAAACTCAGGTCTGGGAGAGGTCAGAAGCCAGGTGCCTTCAGCTCCCACCTTAGTCCCCAAACTTACTTGTTCCTTCCCATCACTTGTGAAACTTTGAAAAAATATGGGATCCTAGGCCCCAGTCTCTGGACACTCTGGTTTCGTAGCTCTGAGGGGATTCTCGGGATCTTTATTTTATAAAAAAGATCCTCAGGCAATTCTGAGAGTTAGTCGGGGGTTTTTTAAGCACCTGGCTCTTCCATGCAGCTCTAAGGAGCTTAGCACCACAATTATCCTGTGAGTCCATCTGGGGAACACCTGCTCTTTTTGTGCTCGGGTCTTTTCCTTTTGGGGATTGCCTTCCCTCCTGCTGGATGGGGCTGTCAGCCAAAGCTCTACCACAGGAAGGGGCCTGGGAACCAAGGGATCCACCAGCCTCAGCGGGGGGCATGTGATTCCAGGAGGACAATCAGAATCCTTTCTGAGGATGCTGGCAGCCATCTTGGTTCTAAGTGGGGCAGGGAGCCCCTGACTGAGCTGAGGGTGTAGAAAGAATCCTTAAGCTACTGTCTGAGGGGTGCCTGGGCGTCTCAGTCATGATCTCAGGATCCTGGCATGGAGTCCCGCATTGGGCTCCTTGCTCAGCGGGAAGACTGCTTCTCCCTCTGTCTGCTGCTCCCCCTGCTTGTGCTCTCTCTCTCCCTCTGGCAAATAAATTAAAAAAAAAAAAAAAGCTACCGTTTGAGCCCCTAGATTCAGCCCTGGGCTTTTTTAGTTGCATAAGCTAATGTGTACTGTTTCCGTCTTTGCTTTTTTTTTTTTTTTCTTTGCCAATTTAAGCTGAGTTTCTGCTGCTGGTAACATAGAGATCCTGACTAATAGACTCAGAGAAGCTATCGCTGAGGCTCCTGATGTCCACAATGAATTAGGTACACATCAGAGGGGAGATCGATTTAGTATGAGCTGAGCACAAAGCGTAGGGTTGAACAGAGTGAAAAAGATTGACAGCCTCAGGAAGTAGAAATTTAAAATGTATGGCAAATGCATGCGTTCATTGATTCATGTGCTGATACACTCACTCATTCACTCAATGCAGTTTTTAGATTAGACATGTGCCTACCCTGTGGGGTACAAGGGTGAGGGAGAACATCAGAGACCTTTTTCTCCAGGAGTTCAGAGTCTAGCAAGAGAGAAAGAGAGTGCAACAGGTGATTTCTAATACAGGTGAACATGGCCTGTGAGAGAGCAGGATCAGAGAGCTGTGGGAGCCTGGAGGAGGAGCACTGGGCCGGCCTTTGCTGTCACTGCTTGGAGGAATCACCATCTGCAGCAGTGGCCCTGTCTGGAATGCACCCCCCTTGCCTTAGCTCACTCACATTCCACACTAGGCCGAGGGCCTTTGGAATTCCGGGAGCTTGGTAGCAGGCAGATAAAGAGGGAAGCTGAGCTTCAGGTGGCTAGGTTTGGCTTCATCCCCCCCTTTCCTCTTGTATCTTCAATTCTCCCGCTTTCAGCTCTGCCCCATCAGCATACAAATGAATTATCTCTCCCACCTTCAGTGAGATAAAATCAAAAGCCACTCCAGCCATCAAGCCAAATAAAAATCCTGTCTTCACTGGATGTATCCATCTCTTTCTTTATCCTCACAGCTACCGGTTTGAAAAGGTTAATGAGAAAGATTTCCACTTTGCTTTAAAATGGCTCTTCATGGATGCCTGGGTGGCTCAGTTGGTTTAGCGTCTGTCCTTGGGTCCTGATCTCAGGGTCCTGGGAGGAAGCTCCCTGTTTAATGGGGAGTCTGCTTCCCCCTCTCCCTCTGTGCCTCCCCACTGCTAGTACTCTCTTGCTCATTCTCTCTCTCTCTGTCAAAAAACAAAAACAAAAACAAAAAACAAAAACTTGGGGTGTCTGGGTGGCTCAGTCCTTAAGTGTCTGCCTTTGGCTCAGGTCATGATCCCAGAGTTCTGAGATCAAGCCCCGCATTGGGCTCTCTACTGCGCTGGATGCCTGCTTCTCCCTCTCTCACTCGCCCTGCTTGTGTTCCCTCTCTCGCTGTGTTTCTGTCAAATAAATAAATAAAATCTTAAAAAATCTTAAAAAAAAGAAAATGGCTCTTCATCCGGCCATTCGTGAAGGAATTTTCGAGGCCCTGTTTGATGCCAGGCATTTCCCTTGGCGCCGAGTGAGGATTTTTTTGGTGAACAGGATCCATGTGGGTCTATCTCTTAAAGCAGAACAAGTGATGTCTGTAAAGGGTGAGAAGTGTTCGACAAGAAATCCAAGTCTTCTAAGGGATTTTGTCTCCGGGGTCAGCGAATATTATTAGAAGGCGAGCAATGAAAGATGAGTAAAAACATGTCAGGCCTGTAGGCTCAGTGTTGGTGGATTGGGTGGGTGGTACATCACCACCGTTTTGTGTAGAGGGGGCAAAATGTCTGAAAAATCTCACAGGACATAGGGAAACCGGAGTGACGACAAGACCTGTGAGGGAACAGAGGCGGTGTGTGGAGGGCCTTGTAGGTGTAGAACATCTTTGGACTACATCTGAACCAAAGCAGGAACCCTCTGAGGGGTTTTAAGCATGGGAGGGGGCTATTCATATTTGTGATTTCGAAAAAGCCACTGGGATAGCAGTGATGAGGAAAGCAGTGGTCCTCCAACTTTCTTAGTTGGATGCTAAATCAGGGGACTACATGTTAACATTTGTAACCAATTCACAGGTGATGTGGAAGCCAATGGTCTGGGCAAAAGATTCTATTTATTTATTTGATAGAGAAAAATATAGCTAGAGAGGGAACACAAGCAGGGGGAGTGAGAGCGGGGCTCGACCCCGGGGCTCCAGGATCATGACCTGAGCTGAAGACAGACGCCCCACAACTGAGCCTGAGCCACCCAGGAGCCCTTCTTCCTGCTTTTGTTGAGCCCCAGCCTTGATTCCATTTTCCCTGGGGGGAAGGGTGGGGTCTTCAGAGAGCTTCCACTCCACCCTGCTCTTAAAAGGGTTTATAAAAATCTCTTAGACTGAAAAAAAAAATCTCTTAGTCTGCTTACCAGTTTTCTTGGTTCTATACTAGTCCATAGGTGATCCGGGGCTAGGACCTTATGTATGCAACACAGGGCTTTGGGCGCACAATAGGTGCTTAATTAATATTTATGAACAAATGAATAATTCCTGCTGTGACCGTTTTGCCAGTTTTGTGAATGAAGGCAAGTTACTTGATGTCTCAAAATTCCCATCTCTTGATGTATAAAACAAGGATTAGAAATAGAATTCATCTCCTAAAAGTTGCTTTGGGGATGAAATAATGCATGTGAGCTTCCTGGCCTGCAGTAAACATTAACTACTATTGCGGCTGTATTTATTGTTGGTACTTTTGTGCCTTTGGAAGAGTTATTGAACTTGTCTAAACTTCAGTATTTTCACCTTCAACAATGACTTTCCAGGTGGGCTGCTGTGAAGGTCCCTGAGATGGAGGGTCTGGCAGATAGTAGGTGTGTCAGAAGGGTTAATCCCCCCCCCCCCCCCGCAAGCTCCCCCTTTCCCCACCCCCAGAGACCCCTGAAGGGCTTATTTTATCTCTTCATCAGCTGATGGGAAGACAATGGGAAGAAAGTGTTGGGGTTTATGGCTGAGCTCCCAGGCATTGTTTAAAGACAAAGAACGTTCTTTTTAACCTCAGAGGATCTACAACTGTGTCTTCCTAGCGTACACTAATATTGAAAGAAATAAAATTAAAAACAGAATGCGAAATCAACTCAGGAGTCATTTAGAGTCAGCTCTAACCAATTAGGCAAAGCAAATATCCTTGCGGGTTTCTTCTGAATTTGGAATTAGTCTAAATTCTCTCCTGAAGGATCTACACTAAAGAAAGGTCATTGCAACGGTCTTAGAGATGGGTATAGAGACTTTTTTGTTTTATTTTTTTAAAAATGTGTCTCTGTTCTCATCCTATTAGCTTGTTTTTACACTCCTTCTCCTTTGAAATCGGCCAGTAATGGTCTATAACCTTAAACTAGGAGCCTTCAGTGCATTCATAGATGGTGTTCTGGGATACCCTTCAATGTTTTCTAGCCTACGGATGATTTATTGTTGGGAAGAAATGTATCGGGGGCCCCTAGCATGTCTGCTAAAAAAATCATTACTGACTGAGCCAATCATAAACTATTACAAACAAACCCAGAAAACCCCCTAACACTTGTTTGTCCTCTTTCCCAAGCTTTGTGCCAGAATTTGTCTTAAAGTCTAGCAAAGAACTCTACTTAGGCTGGGATTTTGAAAACTTTGTTCGTTTAAAAAGTTGATGGTTGTTATATTGTGGATCTCCTTTGTTGCTTCCAAATGGCAGCATTGAAATAGCACTTCCTTCCTCTTTATACATTCCATCCCTAAACAAAGTCATCCCCAGAATCCCCTAGGGTAGTCATTAATTCCTGGACATCATCCTGGGTAAGAGGCACAGTCTGTAGTAGCTCATTCCTTCCCGTATATTCTTAACCAAATTGCAAGCTCCTCCTCTCCATCTCCGATTCTTGATTATGGCTATCTACAAAATAGATGGGACAATGGCACAGACCCTGGGGACTCCCTGGGTTGACTCTGAGAGCCAATTTGTGTTGGGGTCAAGATCAGCCTGACTTTCTGGAAAGAAGTTGGCATCTGCTCTGTTTTTTGACCTTACACTTGCTTAATAAACCCGAGGGGGGGGGCGCTAATAGTTGGAATGGCTCCCTTCTCTCCCCACAGCCAAGCTCTGCATCCCTAAGTTGTTTCCTGATTATTTGGAATGAGGAGTTGTTTTCCCAGTGAGGAATACTCTCTCCTTTTCTGTTGGCTTGCCTGGACTTAGCGATCAAATTAACACCTTCCTTGTTCTCAAGTGAGTCACTCCAGAGCTGCACTCCAGCCACAAAGGGGCAAAGAGTGAATCTTTTAAGATCGCCCCCGCTTTTTAACACTTTGAACTATTCAACTTCTGTGGATTGTATCTCTCCCTTTGAATTTAGGGTATAGGGTGTGACTACATGAAACTATTAGGGTGGGACTTGGGATCCAAAAGAAAAGATCCAGAAAGACATTAAGGGCTTGAGTAAATTGCTCTAGAGTTCAGAACCAAAGACAGTAATTATTTATTGATGTATGAAGTGGTGGTTGGTGCTGGTGGTGGTGGGTTAAAGTTCTAAAAAGAGTACAGGCTCTGAAGATCTACTCAGAGGCTGGAACAATGAGATAGTGTGAACAGCGATAGTCACTTCCATTTGCCTGTGTACTGTTCTTGTTTCCGGTTCAGACCTTGGGTCTGCAAAGACTTATTAGAATTAATAATGTCTACATTCAAAAATGCCTTTTCATTTTTAATGATGACCATGTGTCATGAGTGTCCATGTGTCAAAGAGGTTGGAAGGAAGTTTGTAGTTTCCAAAATAATGACTCATGTGACAAAGAGTAAGTATGTTTTATTTCATGATTCAAGCAGTAGCATTCCCAATTGGTGGCTGCTTCCCAGGAGCCAGGGGGTGAATCCCATTTAACAAATGGCTAAGGTAGGAGTGAATGGCTTGGAGTTTCTCAGAGAAAGAAAAACATGAGGGGCGCCTGGGTGGCTCAGTTGGTTAAGCGACTGCCTTCAGCTCAGGGCATGATCCCGGAGACCCCGGATTGAGTCCCACATTGGGCTCCCTGCTCGGCAGGAAGCCTGCTTCTCCCTCTCTCACTCCCCCTGCTTGTGTTCTCTCTCTAGCTGTGTTTCTCTTTGTCAAATAAATAAATAAAATCTTAAAAAAAAAAAAAAGAAAAACATGAAACAATGAACAACAAAATAATGGAATGAAACAAAACAAAAGGGAAACTGGTGTCCCACAGAGGCCTCGATGTTGAGATCTATGGCATGTAACCTGTTAGAATGGTAACCCTTGTTCTTGTGATTGGCCCATTTATTTCCACTGGCTTGTCGGGGGAGTATTCTAACACAGGTTATGAGTGGACTGCCTGGGTTTGAATACTGGCTCTATTGTTCATTATCAGTGGGCTTTGGGCACCTGACTGAGTAATCCTGTGCCTCAGTTTCCCCTTCTATTATAGGGAAATCTAACATTGGGCTGATTTTCTTCATAGGTTTGCTGTGGAATTATGGCAAGGAAAATGCTTCTAAGATGTCTGACACATAATAAGTTAGTGTGGTTATTACACGAGTCAGTCCATCAGACCCCAAAACAAAAGCATTCCTTACCTTAGCACTTTAGACCCAGGATGAACTAAGGCTAATAGTGAAGTGTTAAGTATTTTTTAATGGAATGGGGACCTTGGATTCAGTCTTTGACTCTGTGGCCCCAGAGAAGTTACAAAAGCCCTCTGAGCCTCTATATTTCATTGTTTGTAAAACAGGATTAGTAACTTGCCTCCAGGAGGACTTTGGAGATAACCCAAGTGAAGGGCCAACCACCTGGTAATAGTAGTTAAGCAGCAGGGGAGTAGCATGGGTTAACCCAACTGAAGTCTCTTCTTCATCTTCCTCCCACTCCCAACCCTTACCCCCTTTGTATACTTAACTTATCTCTAACCTCTGGCATCCCTTTGCCTTCTCACTAGCCTCCCTCCTGTTCATTCTTTCATGGAGCAGCTCTGGCCCTATCACAAATCTCCAGGAAGCATCTTATAACCCTGAGAAAATAAAGACCTTAAAGCCCCAGGCCCATCTTAACAAAGAAAAGCCCTTGCCCTTTCTTAAATAACTTTTTTTCCCCATCTTTGTAAACTCACTCCCTTGAGCGCCAAATTCTGTGAATCGGAATTGATGAAAAGAGAATGGAAAGAAAAAAAAAAGGCAAGAAAAGAAACAAAACACTCACAACTTAAGATTTGGCTCAATTATATATTTGCCAGGTATTTTATTTTTTCTAAAAACAATAGAAAAAATCAACTTTAAAAAGGAAGATGTACTTAAATAAAAAAAATTATGGTTTATAATACATGGTTTGAATTCCTGTATAACTGCTATAAACGTCTTATTAAAGTTATTTACATTTAATGGCCATATTTACATGGGGAAATGGGGTAAACTTTACGATTTTTTAAAAACAATTCTTAAATACAAATCTGTCAAAGGAAAAAAAAAATGGCAAGCATAAAAAAGTTCTTTTATGCCCAAAGTTCCATTTGAGGCAGTTTACATTATGGCTAAACCTTTCAATCCTAAGGCTCAGCCAAGGTTGTGAGGTTGCACTTGAACATGCATTTGGACAAAGTTCAGATATGAGGAGTTGCTACAGTTCTGTCAGAAGGAACCTTTTTCCTTACTTTCTCTTAGTAACAAATGAGAATTCATGACCGATTCCAGTTCCTCCCTCCAATAGGTGGACTTAGGCACCAGAGTTCCTTAGCTGTTCAAGTTTGTGTTTCAACTGTTCTCGCCGCTTCCGCAACAAGTCCTTTTCTGAAATGAGCTTCTGCTCCTCTGTTTGGACCGACAGGATATACGTGGTGGCTTTTTTAAGGATGACTACCTTGGGGGCCTTTTCATTGTTTTCCAACTCCGGGATCTGGTCCCGCAGGGCAAAAAAGCTCCGCTTCAGCTCGTTTCTCCTCTGGCGTTCTAAGACGTTGTGTGTCCGCCTCTTGTCATTCTCCTCTGTGTCCGAAGACCTGGGGCTGGCACACTTTCGGTTGTTGCTGATCTGTTTCAGGACTCTGCCACTGTCCAACTTAGCCCTCTTAGCGGCTGGATAGTCCTTCCTGGTGGAGGGGGGCGCTGCGTAATTGTGCTGATGCGTGGACACATGGCATCTCTTAAGAACCAGCGGGCTGTGAGGAGGTTTGCTGTGGCTTCCTGCGGAGGGTGACCCCGATTCTGACCTTTTGGCAGGGGGCTGCCTTTTTTCCACAGAAACAACATCAATTTCTTCTTCATCCTCTTGTTCTTCCTCTTCAAGAAAGGAAATAGAAACCACCCGGTTAGCCACATTTCCTTAAAGCAATCAATGACTAGATTAAAAGAATGCTGTGTAAATATAAGGCATTATTATGTCAGAAAGAGCCCCGGCACCAAGTTATCCCCAGAGAACTAACTAGCCAATCAACCCTGCTCTTCTTGCCACGAAGGCCCAAGTCAAAGGGAGAATGACAGCTAGGTTTACTACACAAGACAAGAAAATTACAATTTACCAGGATAAAACGTTGATGCCAATTCTTACCTAAGACTTAATGAGGCTTTGGACACACCCAAAGCAAAGCACATTCCCAAGCACCTCCTATTTTGAAGGGATTTTACCAAGAACCCTTCAGGTGTAGCAAATGATAGCTCCAAGTCTCTTGGTAGGACGTTAGCAACTTCCTATTTTACTGGAAGTGCAAAAAGAGAAAAAAATTCTTGAGGCTTTGCCAAAAGTTCCAGGGGTGGGGGAAGGAAAAAAGTCCAATTTTGGCAAGGATTTGCTTTTAAGTGTTCAAAACACACTAAACAGATCCCCGCTGGGCAGCGGAGGGCCCTTTTGGCACTTTCACTAGTTCACAGCACCCGTTGCGGAGGCTACTCTGCTCCTGTCCACTGCCCTGCTTCATTCTTTGGTGGATCTGTAAGTCCCTAAAATCCCAACAGCTTCTCAGAAGGTAAGAGGGAGACAATTCATTCATTCTCAGGGATCAGTCCTCACTTATCCCCCTTCACACACACACCCGCACCCCCCTCCCACCCCGGGGCAATTAAAATGCTTAAGAAAAATAAAAGGGAGTGGATTGAGTTGCAAGATAAGCCAGAAGATTTAAAAACCCAAAGGAAATTCCTAAGGGGAGGGAGGGAGAGGAGGGGGCTGGCCGAGGGGGGCAGTCTTAGAACGGATGAGAGGGAACCCTAAATCCCAGTGTTCCGGGATGATGAGCTACCAGATCCTTCCAGATCTAACATTTCCCTTCCCAAATCTGAGAAAGAAAAAAGGCTAGGTCAACTTAAGTGGCCACTTGAATGAGCCGCCCGGGGAAGATCTTTAAGAGACCCAATAGCCCCCTTTGAGAGGCGGGAAGGGGTTCAGCTTACCGGAGTCACTGCTGGTGGTGGGCGGTGTCTCCTCGTGGAGCGCCAGGGGCTCGGGACTGGCCCGCGGGGAGGACTCCGCCGAGGAGAGCAGAGAGTCCGAGGACGGAGAGAAGGCAGTGGAGTCCGGGGAGGCGCAGGGCTTGGGCGAGCTGCTGTCATTGAGCGGGTAGGGAAAGACCACGGAGGGATCAATGCACTCGGAGGCGGCGGCGCTCAGGTCCTGCAGGTACAGGCTGGAGGTGGAGCAGACGCTGGGCCCGCGGGCGGGGCTCGGGCTGCCGCTGTCTTTGCGCGCAGCCTGGTACGAGGCCAGCTTCTCCGAGACGAGCTTGGCGGCGGCCGAGAAGCCGCTCCACATGCAGTCCTGGATGATGATGTTTTTGATGAAGGTCTCGTCGTCAGGGTCGCAGATGAAGCTCTGGTTCACCATGTCCCCTCCCAGAAGCTCGGTCACCATTTCCAACTGATCGGCCGTGGAAAAGCTGCCGCCGCCGCCGCCGTCGTCCCCCCTGGCAGAGAAGGGCGTGACTGCAACCGAGGAGGGCGAGCAGAGCCCGGAGCGGCGGCTCGGGGACAGCGGCGGGGTGGGCAGCAGCTCAAATTTCTTCCAGATATCCTCGCTGGGCGCCGGCGGCTGCAGCTCGCTCTGCTGCTGGTGCTGGTAGAAGTTCTCCTCCTCGTCGCAGTAGAAATAAGGCTGTACCGAGTCGTAGTCGAGGTCATAGTTCCTATTGGCGAAGCTGACGTTGAGGGGCATCGCGGCAGCCTGCTGAAAGGGCACACAAAGCGGGGGGGCGGTCTTGAGTTAAAGAGGGTCTGGGTGGGTGCCGCAGCCCCGCGCACCGCGCGCCGGGATGCCTAACCGTTCGCTCCCCTTCGAGTGCTAGCCCCAGAGGGGGCCGGTGGCGGGGAAGAAGGGCACCCTCTCACCCCGTCCAGGTGGCCCCCTGATATCTGGGATACACAATTAGTGAACCAGCTGCGGGGCGCCCGGGGAGCTTGCGTCTCCCCGCGGAGCCCCGCGCGCGAAGGCCGGGACTCTTCCCCGCCGCCGCCGAGGAATCGAAATCGGGTTTGGCCTCCTTAAGCGGCCGGGGAAGGCGGCAGCAGGGAACACAATCTGCCAAACCCGGAGGCGCAAAGTTTGCGCCACCTGAAGGAGACGGCGAGAGGCGCGGCGCCGGGAGCGGCTGCGCGCTGCCCCCTCCCGCGCCGGGCCCCTCCGCGCCGCGCCCGTTCCCACTCGCGCCCTCGCCGCGCTCCTTCCCCCGCGGGCGCCGCCGCCCTTCCCAGCCCCCCGCCTCCCCGCCTCTCCCACCCCCAGCGTGCCCCCCTTCCTTCCTCCGCCGGCTTTTCTCCGTTTCTCTAGCCGGCTGGTGGGGCGAGCCTAGCCGCCGGCCCTAACACTTCCCCCCCATAAATAATAGGGGGGGTGTTAGATAATAACAGGGGCACCTCCCTTCAACACCCAATACGGCGACGTAACTGCGCCAGAGCCCCTGCTGCGATTCCGCTCCCGGAGCCTGGCTTCTTCCCCTCACCCGCCGAGGGTAGCAGCTGTTCTGGGAAAAGCTCCGAGCCCCGCTCCCTGCCGTCCCTCCGCATCTCAGGGGCGCGGGGACACCAGAGGCGGCGGCGGGGGAGCCAAGAATGGGTGCGGAGATTTGCCCTCGTTTCCTCCAAGTCCATGATTCCAGGAGAATCGGACACATCTTTGCCCAGCCTCCCTGTCCCCGGTCCTTGCGCCTCCGCAACACCCAGTCTCAAGCAGTATCTCGGAAGCCCAAGATCCCTATTTTCATTATTTTAAAAATGCCAAATGCCAACTTCTTAAAAGGAGCAGGGGTGAATGGGAAATGCCGCGGGGATCCGCGGGCGGGACGCGCCGCAGTGTCTGTCTCAGGCTGTCAGAAATGCGGTACGACGAAATTTAAATGCCCTTTCCGAGGCGCAGAAAAGTCAGCGGCTGCGGAGCTCTCTGGCTCCCACACGTAATTTGCAATTCTTACTCCCAGGAGCTCAGGATGCACAGGGCTCTCTGCCTAACCCGAAGTACAGCACCCCCCCACCCCCACTCCAAGCAAAAGCAATAAAGCAGGAATGTCCAGCTGGTCGGGCGCAGCGTCAATATACATAAGGAAAAATCTCTAAAGACGAGTTTTAGAAACGCACCGTTGTCTCTCTGCCTTCTCCCCTCCCATCTTGACAAGCCACTCTCCCCCATCCAGTTCTGGTTCGTCCTCACCCCACCCCGACCTACCACAACTACTCTGAGAAAAGTGTCAATAGCGCAAGAATGGCTGAAACGACACCCCAATTCGGGCATTCGACTTCAAGTCGTCGCGGCATTACATTAAGGCGGCAAGGAAAATAATTGAGAACAAATAGATCCGGGTGCTTACCGGGTTTTCCACTATCCGAAGGAAATCCAGCTTCCAAAAAGCAGCGAGGAGCGCCTTTCAGAGGAGCCGATCTCGGGCAGCGGCGGGAGAAGTGTCTCCCCAAATAGGCAGAATAGCCCCTCCGCGTCCGGAGAGTCGCGCTCTCGCTTGGGTCTTGTAAGTCCCAGGGAAAGTGTCCGCCCGGGGCAACGGGCAAAGTTTCGTGGGTGCGGCGGGGGTTGCGCCCCACTGGCAGGGGTCCGCGGGCTGGGTGGGGTGGGGGCAGCTGGGCCGGAGGCGAAGCCCCCTTTCGCTCTGGATCTCCCTTCCCCGGGCGCCCCGAGCGCCACCCGGCTTGCTCGGCTCGCTCGGCTCGCCCGGCTCGCCCGGCTCGCTCGGCTCTTCCACCCTAGCGGCGCGCCCGCTCGCTCCCTCTGTCTCTCGCTGGGATTACTACAGCGAGTCGGATAAAGCCCGAAAACCGGGTTTTATATTGCTAGGCACGATCCCGCCCCCCTCTGTTCTCTTTTTCCCGCCAAGCTCTGAATAGCCCTGCCCTTCCCGAGGCCGGCGGGGAGCCAGGCGGCGTCCGGGGCGCAGCGACGGCGGTGGCAGCAGCTGCAGCAGGGAGAAGCGCAGCTCGGGGGGTCTTCGGGCGCGCGGACCCTAGCATATAAAGGGCTGGTGGGCGGGGATTCGGGAGAGAGGATCTTTTTTTTCTCTCTCCCCCGCCCTCCGCTTTGGGAGCTGACGAGGGGCGATTCTGCGGAGGGAGGGCCGGGAGTGGAGGGGCGGGGAGGAGACAGCCTATTCCGCCTGGCACTCCAGTGCGCGGAGCTATCGGATGTAAACAGTCAGAGCGCAGCTTCAATTAGCTGCGCGCGCCTTCCATTTTCTTTTGCTCCCGCTCAAACCCTCTCTCTTTCTGCGTTGCTCTTCTGGCGCTGCGCTCGGTTTGACAAACCGCATACTTGTACTGCGTGCTTAAATCATCGCAGGCGGAACAGCTGAGCCTTCAACACAGAATACACCGTGTACCCGGCCGCCCCGCCACGCACGTCCCGGGCGGACGGGCGCCTCCCGAAGGCTGGGTACAGGGCAGCGTTTGGAAAATCAGTCTTATGAAGATGGGAGGGAAGCAGGGGTATTTATGGGCGCGCGTTCTGAGTGTGTGGGGTGTTAGTGTCGATGGGGATAAATGATAAGAAATGTAAGGGGGAAAATGATGCAAGGAATATTAAAATAATTCAGCAACCCACCGCCACGTATACTTGGAGAGCGCGTTATGAATAAACACACATTGCATTTGTCGGGGGTGTTATGCCTTATATGCCTACAGCGACCTATCGCGATTGGGTACCTTCCACCCCGAATGAATCCTTCAATTTACTGCCTAAGCAGCAGACACCCCCGCCCCCGCCCCTCCCACGCAGACCTACAGTGGGGTCGGCGGAAGCCGCCTGTTCCCCCGAGGACGCGCTAATCCCTGAGACCTTTCCTGCGTGCTCTCCCACTAGAGTAGGAGCGCCGTTGCGGGTGCGCACGGCGGGGGACGGGGGACCCTCCCCTGCCGGCTTTCTACCAGTCTGTACCCGCATCCCACCCCCACGCCTCTCACTCAGAGTTCCCAGTTCCGCAGCCAGGTTTCAGAAGAGAGACAAATCCTCTTTGCGCCCCGTGGCGCCGGTTTGCACCAGTCTGGGGTTCCCAGGTTTGCGGGAAATCAAAGGCGCCAGACGCGAGAATTTTTTTGCTACCCCCCAGCCCCACCGCGCAAGCCTGGGGACTGGAATTCCCAGAAGGCGAGGGAGGAGGTGAGCTGGAGGACCCGGCCTTGGGAGTTTGCAGAGACCCTGGTGGAGAAGACCGTTAACTCTTTCCTCCTCGGGCAAACCGGATATTTACTTCCTTTCTGGGTCTTCTTTCCACTTTATTATTGGAATCGAAATCATGAAAAATAAAAATACAATAAAATAAAAATTAAAAAGTGCATCGATTCTTATTAAAGTAGAGGCAAATATTACTTCCATGCCTTTTTGGTGGGTCTTGGGCCAATTAAACATTGGCCAAATTTCAAACATTAATTTCCTACTTCACTGACTCTAAATTTTTTTCCTGAATACCACAGTGTTCAATGAAAGTGCTTATGTATAATCCGCGTACATCTATATACATTTCTTGTACACACTCAACCCAGAATGTTGCTCAACACTACACTTGATTTATTCGCTTCCTAAGTGAATCATATTTAATATATAATGCGTATTCCCTCCGGATTTGCTATTTTGCATTACACCGGGGCATTAAAAACAAAGGGAATCTTCCCACGTGACCCCACTCCCCAAAGCATTTTAAGTAAACTTTCCTCTCCCCTCACCCATTCCAAACAGAAGAAAATTCGGGGGGGAGAGGAGGAGAAGATCTTGCAGAGCATGTTTGAGATAAATTATTACCCGTTGAATTTGCAGCTCAGCGTTCAATTCTTAAATGAGTAGCAACTTCCTCCAAACCAAGCGCACAGCGCAATTCGGCTTCAGGGGTTGCAAATTACTCCGGCCTCTGGGCCTTTGCCGCAAATGCTGCGGAGCGACCAATCCCTAGTCAAGGTTTTGCTGCAAAGCGTCTTTCCCCGGTCCTCTCCCGGGGCTGCACCCGCGCTGGGGTTTGCGAAAGTAAAGTAAGTGTGCCCTCTACTGGCAACCGAGATCACCGAGTCCGGATGCCAACTGAGGAAGGGAGGTTGGTGGGGGCAGGGGCCTCGGGAGCGCAGGGTTTCTAGCCGGGTGAGGGATGGGGCGGCTCCTTAAAACAGATTTCCAGTTTACCGACTTCTTCAGGCCCGCTGCAAAGGAGAGGAAGAAGGAAGAGAAATTACTGGAAGGAAAAGTGGCTCGGAGGAGGCTGTTCGACCGCAAAAACAGTGGTGAAAAGAAATCCATCACTACTTATCGACAATGAATTTCAACCTATGGAGAACTGATGCTATTTATGGAATACACGGAATAATTAACAAGTACAGACACGAAATAAATGTCCAACAAAACTCTGAAGCAGCAAAACAAGCTTTAACCTGCCCGTCTTAGAAACCTATCATCTCCCAACCATCCAGTTTTAAAGCAAGATCTTGGGTTCACTGGGGAAGGCGTGCAGTGAAAGGGAAGGGGTATTTGTGTTTTGTTATTATTTAAAAAATCTTTTTTGTTGTTTATTTTCAAAGACAGGGCTGGTAGACAACAGCCAGATGTTTTGATAGCGATGGGGGAGGGGCATTTGAGAGTCCGCTGGGAAAGAGTGTAAAGGAACATTTTGTTAAAAAGTTTTCATACGGAAACAACTGGGCAGTAAAGGTTGCAGTAAATGTGAAGGGAATTGACATTGTGTGCTTCCTGGGTGTGAATATCTTAAGTAGTCTATGATGAGAAGGGTGCTTGACAGTGTCTGATCACCTAGGTATAGCCTCAGGAAATTTGGCAATAGGAGATCCTTCCTGCAAGAGACCTCTTAGGGTGGTTTCCCAGGAATCTGGCACTTTGGGCTTTGCTCTGCTGGAGGCTAAGTGACTACACTCCACAGGACACACAAAAACAAAAACAATGAAACCCCAAACCATCCAACCTCATCAAACAACAACAGCAAAAGTAGGTTTAGCTTCACCTCAGAGGGCAGTTTTTGAAAGCTGTTGAAGATGGCCCATATGCCCTATCTTAAATTCTGACTATAGAATTATGCCAGCCTGGTGTGGGACCGTTGAAGGTGTGTGAACCCCAGGCAGATATGCTGCTTGTGGCTTCAGGACTCAACCTCACTCTCCCCCAGCTTGGTGACATCACCTGGGGTGTTACTTTCAAGTAAGAGCTTGGAGTCATTTCGTTCCTCCAAAAGAAGTAGGGGCCATCCCATTTTACAGTCAAGGAAACACAAAATCGGATCTCCACCAGGCTCAGGGACTCCACTGTCTTTTAGAAATTTTGAAGAACCACTTGACCTAGAGTAGACTTTTGCTAGGTTGAACAGGGCTGGAGAGATTAAAACAAATAATATCTTTGCAGATGGCCAAAGTTGTGCATGCTTATTGTAAAAGGAAAATTGTTAAATAGAAAAAGAAATCAGAGAATGGAAAGTGTTTGTAATCCTAATCACCCAGAGATAGCTGTTGGGGTTTATCTTTTAAGGACACTGTTTAAGGGACAATTTGGTCTTTCTACTTCCTTTTGGAAGTCAACAGTAGGTGTCTGCTGACCAGGCAGGGGTTAGGGATGCTCTAAAGCTATGTGTTTCCTTTCTTAGGGTGTTGTTGGGGTTCTAAGGAGGAGCAGGTCTCCAGAAGGGGAACTCTGTTATTACCCACACGGTTGGGATTCCAGGTAAACAGCCCAGTGAGATTGTCTCCCAGGAGAGAACACTGTCACTGCAGGGAACATTCTTCCCTCAAGGATGGTACAAATTAGAATCCTTAATTCTCAAACGTATATTCTCACGATGATTTGTGGGTGCCACTTGTAGGCTGAGAAAAAAAGAAGGGTGTGCGAAAGAATGAGCAATTTGGTCCAACTTTCTCTATTCTTTCCAGAGAGGCAAGAGGAGAGATTCAGAATGTGTGACTTCTATGATATTAACACCAGTTCCCATCTCCCCTCTTCTTTGAGTATCTTCCCACCCCCTTGAAAAGTTTCCTACCAAGTGAGCTGATCTTTGACAGATAAGAGCTGTGACTAATATAGACAGAAACTGGACCCAGGTGATCCAACCATCTCCAATGTGGGGGTGAAACAGAAAGCCCCCTCTCCCCCCAGGAAGGCTGGCTTATAATTTCAAAACCCCTTGAAGTCATGTGGGGCCTGTCAAGGAGGGAGGAGAGAGGGGGAAATGATAAATCTGTATCTCCAGCAGAAAGATCACTTTGGAAGAAGGGCCATGAGATTCAAACCCAAGCCAGCCAGTTAAAGATAGGGAAGATCTCACCAGCATTTTTGCGCCAGGGTCCCAGTAAGAGGAACACCGGAAAGCTCTTCAGCAGATGAGCGGATGAAATCTCGTCAACCATTCATTCGTAGGAATGATAACAAAAAAAGTTGTGAAGAAAATCTTGGTGCATTTTAAAAAATGCATGTTTTAAAAATGTTGTCTCTTTCTTCCCACCCCTATTCAGCATCACTTAAAGCAACCAAGAAGGAAAAAAAAAATTGACGTTTTTAACTTAAACCCCTAGACCCTACATTCCCTGTGTCCCCTTGAGTGTATTTGGTTGCTTTCTTACCCACTGATTTCAGATCCTGGTGGAGGGTCCTGGGCTCTACCCACTAAACGTTAGTCTCGTCTCCAATTTGGCAGTCTTTTACTCCTCAGTCCTCCAGAGCCTATCTCCCTTTGTAGCTGCTGGAGTAGACAAATGGTTCCTTTGTTTAGCCTCTTCAAAGGCTTGGTTTATTGTTCTGTAAGTGCCAACCCCAAGCCAATCTCAGAAGTCTCCACACTTTGTCCCTCACTTGGCCCATCTTTACTATGGTCCTTTTGGACGACATATGTCCCCAGGATGGACCCTAGCTGTGTTGGAGGTAGAGGTGATTATAAAGGACACTGGGGGGGGGTGAGATTTTAGCTTCTAGATCTCTCTCTTTTTTTTTCTTTTAAAAATATTCACTTGACAGAGAGAAACACAGGTAGAGAGGGAACACAAGCAGGGGAGGAGAGAGGGAGAAGCAGGTTTCCCACCAAGCAGGCAGCCCGATGTGGGGCTCGAACCCGGGACTCCAGATCATGACCTGAGCTGAAGGCAGACACTCAACGACTGAGCCACACAGGTGCCCCAGCTTCTAAATGTCTGACCTTCCGTTGGAAGCCTGTGGGGATAGGAGCCTGTTCCTTATATGGACTTGTAGAAATCCCAAACCAAGGCTTCTGACTTTCTGTGGGTAACTCACCCTTGGTGGTTCTCCTTTATACATCGTCTATTCCTTCTGTAACTCCATCTGAAAGGCGGAGCTTAGTGACCTCCATCACCAAAGTCAACGACTTCGTTCCCATTTTCCCTCTCAACTTTGCTGCGCTAAAGGGAAACTGATGGCTTTTGGAAATGATCGCTCTTTTGATTCTCATAAAATGATGGTTCTTTTTTTTTTTAAATAGGGATTCTTGTCTTTAAAAAAAAAAGATTATGGGCGCCTGGGTGGCTCAGTGGGTTAAAGCCTCTGCCTTCGGCTCAGGTCATGATCTCAGGGTCCTGGGATCGAGGCCCATGTCGGGCTCTCTGCTCAGTGGGGAGCCTGCTTCCTCCTCTCTCTCTCTGCCTGCCTCTCTGCCTACTTGTGATCTCTCTGTCTGTCAAATAAATAAATAAAATCTTAAAAAAAAAGATTATTTATTTATTTACTTATTTACTTATTTTTGTAAAGATTTTATTTGTTTGGCAGGGAGAGACACAGTGAGAAAGGGAACACAAGCAGAGACAGTGGGAGAGGGAGAAGCAGGCTTCCCACTGAGCAGGGAGCCCGACACAGTGCTTAATCCCAGGACCCTGGGATCATGACCTGTGCCAAAGGCAGATGCTTAATGACTGAGCCACCCAGGCATCCCTAAAATCATGGTTCTTTTTTTTTTTTTTTAAGATTTTATTTATTATTTGACAGAGAGAGAGAGAGGGAGAGAGAGAGAGAGACCATAGGTAGGCAGAAAGGCAGGCAGAGAGAGAGGGGGAAGTGGACTTCCTGCTGAGAAGAGAGCCCAATGTGGGGCTCCATCCCAGGACCTTGAGATCTTGACCTGAGCTGAAGACAGAGGCTTAATCCTCTGAGCCACCCAGGTGCCCCTAAAATGATGGTTCTTAACTGGAGGTGATTCTGCCCCCCAGGGAATATTTGGCAAGGTCTGGAGACATTCTGAGTTGTTCCAAAAGTGTGGGGCTTACTCTTGAATGTCCTCTGATGCCTAGCACAGCCTGACCACAGAACGGCATCAGGCTCCTGTGTCAGTCTGAGAGTCCCTGGCTAAGTGCACTTTGTGCTGAGGTCATTCCCACCTTGCCAGCTTGTTCTTCCCTTTCCTGGGCTGCTGCTCTTCTTCCTACATGTAGCTACACGTAGCTGCTGGATTCATCTTGTGCTGGAATCCTAATAGTGGAAACTAGAAAACTTATCTGTGTGCGAGGACTCATTCTCTTCCGCATCCGAAAGCCTTCAAGTGGCTTCCAATGGCTGGAAATGAGTTCGAGGTTCTGCCTCCTGGGCTGGGCATTCTGGGGCCTTCCTGGATCTGCTCTCTGCCCTCTCTTTCCCACTGGCCCTGCTCTTCAGAGAAACAGCTAATTTAGAGTACTCCTAGTGGCACGCAAGTCCCCACCTCAGAACTTTTGTTCAAGCATTCCTTCCAGTCTTACTGCCTCTTCTTGATTCATCCAAGAACAATCCTTCCTTCAGGGCCCAGAGAAAGCCCTGTTTTCGCTGAGGAATCTCCTCTTACTATCCTCAGCAGTGACCACTAGACAGAATCATGAAAGTTTGGAGCCAGAAGCAGTCTGAAGAATTTCTAGTTAAGTTGTTTGGAAAGACAAACCTTTGTTCTCAAGAAGAGCAGGATCAAGGGGACGCCTGGTGAAAATGGGCTCCATGTGGACTTTTCTAGACATCAGAGAAGGGCCCTCTTTCCTCCTCTGCCAGAGTACAAATGTCACATGTCAGGGGTCAAATCTGGCCCCAAAGTGAGGGATAAGTTAATCCTTTTAGAGAGAATGGATGCACACTCATGTGCTGCTGGGTAAGAAATCTAATGCGTAGGCCCTTTCAATTACTCTTTGGCTCTAGGAGAATCTCGTATGTGAGCATAGGCTGGAGGATTGGCTTGTTAAATCTGGCAGGTCCCGTGACCTCCCCCAACCTCACTTTTCTTATCTGTAAATTGGGACTACCATAACTGTAACACCTATCTTATTGAAGATGCTGTAAGAACTGAAGGAGCTGGTGCATTTATTACAGAGCCTTGTTCCTGGCCCACACTTTGTGAATGTTACCAGTTGTTCGTGTGGATTCTTGATTTAGCAGAAAATTGTTTATTGGGCTATTTTAAGTTTAATGCATCAATATTTCACAGTGCCCTACAGACAATTACATAGCATCTAGATCCTCTATCTCTTCATCAAGCATGAAAAATGGTGGACTAAGACAAGCTTGTCACTGGACAGAGGAGAGAATGAGGTCTGGCATCACAAAGAGATTACCTGATGTTTTGTGATTAATTCCTGACCCACCCATCTCCTGCTGCAGGACTTACTATTCTGAGCTGGTGCCCTTTTGGAGACGTGTTCATCCTGAAAGAGCAAAATTCTAGAAGCTCTGGAAGGCAGAATTATGCATTGTTCCTATTTAATACAAACCAAGGCATTGTGTGAGATTTCTCCTCCTTTGACTGAATTCCTCCGCTGTCTAGTGGCTGACCACCAGGCAGTGGTCCTGGAAGACGCAGAGCACGAGGGAGTCGCTTGGTCCCGGGCTCCCTAAGGCTTGTGCTGAGATCTGCATCTGTTTTCATGTCCTGGCTTGCTGGCCTGGACGCTGGAAAAACTTTTCCTTCGAAGCAACAACCAATATCCAGATTTAGAAACTCTTGACTTCTAGCCCACATTTCTTCCTATCAGATTTTAGTTTAAGGGTAGCTAACTCAGATGCTTACGGGGGCCTAGCAGGGAATGTAAATTAGGAATACAATAGGGAGCGGTGGGGACTGTGCCAAACTGGAGACTGTTCGCCCATGGGAGGCCGGTGGCTGCTTTGCAACAACCTGCTAGTCGACCCCTTCAATAAGGGTTTTCCAGTGACTCAGCGAAGGTGGGAATCCAGGTTTTAAAATGTTGGCAACTAATTTTAAAAATTATGTGTAGAAAGAAAACATGTCTGTGGGATGGATTCAGCCATCTGGCTGTCACTCTGGGATCTCTGCTTTTAGGTTTTAGTAATACAGCAGATAATCCAGCTGATGTTTGCTCTTCAGGAGTTTTTCCTGATGGTTTTCCCCTTTTTCTCATGGTTTTCCCTTTCCCTTGAAGGTTTTAATCAGCCCCTCATTCTTTCATGATAGGGAATCTAACAGTTTACTGCTTTGGAGAGTTTTCATTCCCGACTCCTTGACTAGAAGCTTCTAGGGTCAAGGAAGATTGTGGTTTCTTTACATCCCCATGTGCTGAGAAAGTCAACATGTTGCAATGTTCTAGGGCTGCCATTCAAAGAGCAGGTGGTCTACTGGGTCTAGCTAGCCCAGTGCCTGGTGCATGATAGACCCTTGGCAGATAGAGGGAGCTTCCAAGAGGAAGCATACCCAGCCCAGCGCAGCCCAGCCCAGCCCAGCCCGGTTTTATTCAAAAGAGAGAGAAAAGCTTTGAGAATTCCTCCTAGCTTCAGGTCCACAGAGAAGCAGGCCTTGTATGCACGTGCCCTGGATGACAAGTGAGACCCGAGATGGTGGGAAGCAGGGGATGAAGACAGGAGGCCCAGAGAAGTCGATTGCACTCACTGGCCAAAGAACAAAAGCAATAAAAGTAAAACCAAACCAAAGTTCACTACGGCTTTAAACACCACCCCCTGTAGGTCACTTTCCTCCTAATTTTATAAGCCTACCCAGAGGAAAATCCATCAGAATTGAAGAGAGGAGGGAGGTGTGGGAATATGGCGATAGGTACCAAGCTGGGAGAAGCTCACAGTGTCAGAGTTTTCCATGGAAAGTGTGGACCCTTTAAGGGGTCCTAAAATCAATGTGATTGGCAGTGATTGACATTTTTCACAGAAATGGGTTAGCACAGAAAATAATAAAGCCATTGAAGAATATTATTAAGTATGGCTTCATGAATCCTCTCTCTCTGTTTCTCTGTCTCTCTTGGTCATGAAGCAAACTGCATCATCTCTGTGAGTGAAGAATGTTAGCCAGGCACCGTGAGCTCTCCTTAAATCACTGCAGTAACACCACGGGGTGAAGATTGGTATTCCGTTGTACAGATGGGCAAAGGGAGGTGTTACAAAGACTTGCTCAGATTCGCACAGAGAGTGGAGGAGATGGGCTGCAATGCCAAGTTCTTCTGATTCCACAGGATTGTCCGGATCCGCTCTACTCAAGTTCAGGGGACACTGGGACCAGGCACTTGTTATTTCTCTGCTGCTGACGCCGCTGACCAGGGCAAGTTTCCTGTGGGAAACGCTGGAGGAATCAAAGAGAGCATCTTACCTCTCACTGCTGCCCCCTGTGGTGCATAATGGCAAAGACTTTTGGGGGGGGTCAAAGGGAACATGAGGGTCAAGACAATGAGTTCATATAAAGGGATGAGTCCTTGCCCTCCAAAGAGCTTGGTAAAGCACACATTCTCGGGTGCCTGGGTGGCTCAGTGGGTTAAAGCCTCTGCCTTCGGCTCAGGTCATGATCTCAGGGTCCTGGGATCGAGGCCTGTATTGGGCTCTCTGCTCAGCAGGGAGCCTGTTTCCTCCTCTCTGTCTGCCTGCCTCTCTGCCTGCCTGTGATCTTTCTCTCTGTCAAACAAATAAAATCTTAAAAAAAATGCACATTCTCTCTCTCTCTCTCTCTCTCTCTCTCTGCCTGGGAAGGTTGATAAGGCAGATTAGCAACATTTTTGCTTTGTGCAGTAGGCTTTTGTGTTGGTGAGGGGATGAGGGCAGAGGAAGGGCAGTGATGGTGCCCAGAGGAGAGGACGCAGTCCAGCAATCCTGTAAGCCCTGGCAGTCCTAGGCATCCCTGTGAGATTAGGGTCAAATGCTGGCACTGACTTTGGGTGTGGAGCCTTGGAAAAATAACTTCACTGAAATGAGCCTCAGTTTCTCCAGTTTCTGTGGCCATAACCTCTCCCTAGAATTCTCCTGAAGGTTCCATGGGAACGCACACCCTCAGGAACAATAGCTGCTTTGTTGTTAACGTGAGCAATATTCTTTGCTTCAGAGCTTCCGATTTCTTTATTTTCTTAGACTGCAACACTACTGTCTACCTCAGGGGCTTCTTCAAGGGACCGTGAGGGAACGCGTGGTCGGTGCCAAGCTGTGCGCCTTAGCTGGTGTGATGGTGGGTGTCCATGCCACTGGGGGTGAAGTGCAGGCTGCTGACTCTGCTCATCACTTTCCGCTCGCACCCAGCCTCCAGTCTACAATGTAAAGCGGACTCCTGTCTGTGGCCCTCAGTCCAAACGGACTGGGAACATCCGTGCCTTTGGAAACCCTTGCCTGCTGTCTGCAGCCATCTTGGAACGATCACCCTCACTGAGTGCCTGCAGGGAGGGATGGGGAGGGAAGTAGAGGTTGGACACTGGCCAGGGAACTTCACAGGCCCAACAAAGAATTTCTCAAAAGGTTTGATTTGGTAATAGGCAGAGGGGAATTCCGTGGATAAATAATAATTTATGCAAGGAATGCCATCTGCTTCCCTGTTGAAGCATTAGTGCATAATCACAGGCTCATTTCCCCTCCCATTCCATGGGCTTTACCTTTCAACCCCTTAAATAATTATACTGACACCTCCCCAGCTGACTGGGTGGGAGGGAGGCTTGGAGTGCCCAGCTTGGATGCTGGCTATAGACGGTTTGCCATAAAACTAAAATAATTAATTTTAATGCATTAGAGGATTAAACACTAAATAAGAACATATTGAAGTTCTGGCCAGTATATCTGAATGTTGTGCTGGAAATTAATAAAAACTGGCTTCACTGGAGATATTCAGTTGTAAATTAAATTTGGTCTTTGAATAAAGAATCTGTTATAGGGCTCTCTAATTAGATTAAAAATCAAAACCGGGGCACCCCGAGTACTCTTCATGCCATCCTACCCTTACCTTGGCATCTATGTGAATGTTTGGGACTTTGGATTTATGTATGAATTCTTCTGTCTCTCTTTGCAGCTTGGGTGAATTCTGGTGGAGGAGGTGAGGGGTGAACCTGGCTGTAGGGGTGGGGAGGTGAGGTGGAGGCTCAGCGATCATTTCGGTAATCAGGCTACAGAACTCGAGCAGAGAGAGCAAGCCGGCTTGAGGACCAACACTTGCCTGCTGATATGTTGGCTCAGATGCAGATTTTGACCTTCTCAGCATTTATGACATTTTAAAATAGGTGCCAACACTTAAAAGTCAATACATTTCACATAAAAGTCTGAATTTCTGCTTCCCTTGAGTAATTCCCTTGCTAATCCTGGGCTTGCCTTCTCACGTGGCAGGAGGCTGAGAAGCAGTCACTGCTTTAGAAGAGCCTTGAGCTTCGCAGTTTCAGTCTCTCCCACTCTTTATGATCAGCCCGCTTAGCTTACTCACAACCCCTTCCTGGCTTCTGCCTGGTCCTCGCAAGCCTTTGAGTCTGCCACCTCTGATTTAGAAAATTTCCTGGTCTGTCTACAACCCTGATTACAAGGAAAGATTTCACCCTTAGGGAGGAGGAACCTAAGAAATATTTAGTGAGTAATAATGATACTAGCTTATATGAAGCATATACTATGTTCCCAGGTGCTTGTCCCTAATTTTTTAAAAGAGATTTTATGTCTTTCTTTGAGAAAGAGTGAGCAGTCAGGAGAGAGAGAGAGAGAGAGAGAGAGAGAGAGAGAGAGAACGCGCATGAGCAGGGAGCCTGACGGGAGGCTTGGTCCCAGGATCCTGGGATCATGACCTTAGCTGAAGGCAGACACTTAACTGACTGAGCCACCCTGGTGCCCCACTATATACACTATTTATAACAGTTTTATTGAAATAAAATTCACATACCATACTATTTATTTATTTATTTATTGAGAGTGAGTGTGTGCATGTGCATGTACAAGCATGGGGGTGGGGAGGGGCAGAGGGAGAGAGAGAATCTTTTTTTAGAATATTTTATTTATTTATTTGATAGAGACAAACACAGCTAGAGAAGGAACACAAGCAGGGGGAGTGAGAGAGGGAGAAGCAGGCTTCCTGCCGAGAAGGAAGCCCCATGCGGGGCTCGTTCCCAGGTCTCCGGGATCATGACCTCAGCTGAAGGCAGTTGTTTAACCAACTGAGCCACCCAGGCGCCCCAGGAGAGAGAGAATCTTAAGCAGTTTCCATGCCCAGCACAGAGCCCCTCACAGGGCTGGATCTCAGGACCCTGAGACCATTACCTCTTGTAATCAAGAGTCGGATGCTTTCCTGACTGAGCCACCCAGGCGCCCCAACATTTAGAAGTTTTTTATCGCCTCAGAAGAAAGCCTGTACCTCTTGGCAGTTATTCGTTATCTCCCCTCAACACCCAGCCCTAGGCAACCACTATTCTGCTTTCCGCCTCTGTGGATTTGTTTATTTTGGCCACTTCGTATCAGTGGAATCGACACACTATCTGGCCTCGTGTGACAGCCTCTTTCACTTAGCATATTGTGTTCAAGGTTCATTCATGCAGCATCTAGCAGTACCTTATTATTATTATTTTTATTATTATTTTTGATTGCCAGGTAACATGGCAGTGTTCGGCTATATCACAGTTTATTTATCTCTCTATTTGTTGGGGAACATTTGGGTTGTTTGCACGTTTTACTATCATAACTAAAGCTTCTACGAACATTCCCGTGCAAATTTTGTGTGGATGTAGATTTTAATTTCTTTTGAGTATGTGTATACACACACACACACACACACACACACACACACACACACATCTATGCGTATGAGAATATATGGGAATGGAAATGCCGGATCGTAGGGTAACTCTATGTTTAAGCATCTGGGGAACCTTCCAGACCATTTCCCCAAGCGGAGACGCCATGGTACAACCCCAGCAGTCGTGCGCCGGTGCTCCAGTTTCTCCAGTCTCGCCAACACTTGCTCTTATCTATGTTTTTATTATAGCCCTTCTAGTGGTGCGAAGTAGTATCTCATTGTGGTTTTGATTTGCATTTTCCTGGTGACTAGTAAGATCGAGCGTCTTTTCATGTGCGTGTGGCTGTTTGCCAGCTCTGCTGTAAGCACTTCAGTGTGCTAACTCTTTGCACCACAGCAACCTTGACAGATAAGTACAATTATTAGCATGGTTGCCTAACACATGCCAAGCTCAGACTTTTAGTTGCAAGCTTTCTTTTCAGAGGATGCAATTAATCTTTATTATACATAAGGGAATGTTAGTTTCTGGTTCTGGATAGGAGTGTAAATCTCAAAAGAAGACGGTCTGTGCTTCAGTAACTCCTGTTTAGCATGCGTTTCCTCTCTCAGGACTTTTGCAAGTGCTATTTCTCTGCCTTGAGCGGTCTCTCCCTGGCTAATGTTTAGCCATCTTCTAGATTCTCTGAGAGGCTTCCCTGACCCCCTCTAGTCCGGTTCTGGGCACTTTTTTGCCCTTGCAGTACTCTGGACTGCCCATAAGCCCATCCATTCATTAGAATCTTTCTATCTTCTTGTCTTTCTTTCAAAGATTTTTTTTTTTTTTAAGATTTTATTTATTTGACATAGAGAAACACAGTCAGAGAGGGAACACAAGCAGGGGGAGTGAGAGAGGGAGAAACAGGCCTCCCGCCAAGCAGGGAGCCTGATGTGGGACTCGATCATGGGTCTCCGGGATCATGACCTGAGCCGAAGGCAGTCGCCCAACCAACTGAGCCACCCAGGCGTCCCAGATTTTTGTTTTATACACTTCTAATTATGCTATTTGTGTTCGTTTGTAGTCTACTTGAAAATAACTTTACACTGTATTACCAAAATCAATGGTGTAATTGAAAGCATAATTTTTTTTAAAGATTTTATATATTTATTTATTTGACAGAGAGAAATACAGCTAGAGAGGGAACACAAGCAGAGGGACTGAGAGGGGGAGAGGCAGGCCTCCCGTCGAGCAGGAAGCCTGATGTGGGGCTCGATCCCGGGTCTCCAGGATCATGACCTGAGCCGAAAGCAGTCGCTTAACCAATTGAGCCACTCAGGCGCCCCGGAAAGCATAATTTTAAGTGGTTATAAAAATTTTCTCTGAAGTGATTATAAAATAGCTCTTTTGACCATTTCCTTTAAAAATGCTTGAATTTTTATCATTGCTTTGCTATGGTAAAGAACACTGACATGAACATCTTGGGGCATAAAGCTTTTATCTACAGGACTATTTCCTTGGGGTAGAGTCTCAGCAGTGAGATTATTGAGGGAGAAGCATTTGTAAGACCCTTGATGTACATTGCTAAAGCCCTAGCAGAGAGATGTTACAGTGATTTAGACTGCGCCAAATACATATGACAGTATTAGCGCCGGGTTTAGTATCTTTCTAAAAAAAGCTTTGCTTTAATCTGCATCTCTTTGGTTAACAGTGGGGACAAATCTAATAATTAGATAAACAATGGAAGCACATCTTAATTGATAGGCCAATTAAAAAAATAGATACTACATTATTGGTGTAGTTTCCTGAAGGAGACCCAAAAAACACTGAACAACAGCAATTGTTGGTGAGGATAAGAGAATGAAGTGGCCTGAACAGCCTCAATAAAACTGCTGATAATGGGATTTGCAGATAAGGCAGAAGGACATATGGCTGGACTATTACTCCATAGCTCATTTTTTATGCCTTATCAGCATAGAGGCCTGCTCCCCTGTGAATGAGCTACACCTGGTATAGCAATAAAGAGATTTGCTCGCTGCAGGTGGACAAGAAGAGCTGCTGGAGACAGCTCCTGGTGTGGAGGACAGAACTAAGGGTGCAGAAGGTTGGGATTGGAGGAGGCTTAGCCAACAGTGGGAGGTGAAGCATTTTCAAGCGTTTTATTTTAGTTTAATTACCAGTGGGATAGTTCATTTCTATGTGAAATCCCAACATGGAAGCGGGATGGAGGAGAGTGGAAGGAAGAAGGAGGAGGGCTATTTGGTCCACTCTTGTCATTCACCAACGGCCTTGAGATGTTGGCCCTTGTCTCCAGATGAGGTGCAAATGTGATCCCAGGGAACTCGACAGGCTGGAGAGACTTCTGTCCTTGGACTTTCCTCTGAGCACTTAACATGTCCTAATCGCTGAGTCCTGGTGGCAACCCAATCAGACTGATACCATTCTTATTTACATCTGGCAGAGTAGGTAAGCACAGTGCAAGGAGGTTCAATAATCTGCCTATAGCCAAATGGTAAACTGTGGAGCAGAGGTTCGAATGCAGGAAGTCTGAAGAGGGCAGGAGAGAGACTCTGAAATTTGGAGGGTATGAACTGTGATTAAGTCGATGGTCACTGGGAAAATATGGTCTATTAAGGTAGATACCTGACTTTTTCCATTTATGTATTTATTTATTTGAGAGAGAGAGAGAGAGAGAGAGAGAGAGAGAGAGAGAGAGAGCATGAATGGGAGAGGCAGAGGGAGAGAATCTCAAGCAGACTCCCTGCTGAGTGCAGAGTGTGATGTGGGGCTTGATTCCAGGACCCCGAGATCATGACTTGAACCAAAGGCAGACGCCTAACAGACTGAGCCACCCAGATGCCCCAAGGGGTAGATAACCTGATTTTTTTAAAAAAACCTGAATTTTCACTGAAATTGGGGTTAGCCAACCTTGGCTTCCTGAAAGATGTTGATGAAACTGAGCAGTTGAAGTAAGCAGAAGACATGGATCAGGGTGGGTCCATTTGAGGGTCAGAACTTGAAGAAATAAATGGAACATTCCTATTAACAGTCTGTTCACTTGTTTGTTCCCACATTCATGGCTCATGAAGCAGGAAGTGGGTAGAGAACAGTGGTTCTTAGGTTCAAATCCTGCTGTCCATGCTCTACAAATCCAGATGGCTCTCTGAACCTCAGTTCTCTCACTTTGGAAATAGGGATAATAATGGTACCAACCTCACCAGGTTCTGGGGAGGAATAAACGAGACCAAGCATACGACCTTCTTCTTTCGTCCAGCACATCCCAAGTGCTCAGTCAATGCTCACTGTTAATGCTCAGTGATTCTTTCTTCCAGCAAGTGCTTGCTTAGCCTCATCTTTACTCTACTGGGTTAGTGGAGATGCCTTGGATGACCCAGGAAAGGGATAAGACAAGGTCCTGAGGCCAAAGTTTTTAGCTACAAAAGTCCCTTGCCTTGCGAAGTGTTGATGGGTAAGAATGTTTGATCAAGAGGACTTCATAACTGATCCAAGCATAGAGATGGATCAGGACAGATGGAGTGGACACATGGTCCACCTAGAACATAGACTCAGAAGCACCCAGAAGTGAGTACTTCCTTTTTTTTTTTTTAAGATTGTATTTATTTATTGAAGAGAGAGAGCACAAGCAGGGGAGGGACAGAGAGTGAGGTCGAGAAGCAGACTCCCTGCTGAGCAGGGAGCCTAATGGGGGGCTTGATCCCAGGACCCCGGGTTCATGACCTGAGCCAAAGGCAGCCATCTAATGAACTGAGCCACCCAGGCGCCCAGATTTGAGGCCTTTCTGACATGGGTTGATGACTGTGCTCCTTTTAGCTGCCTAGAATGAGCAGGAGAAAGCAAAAGGAAAAAATTAGAGCTTCCCCATTACTTAGGGTCAAAATAGGGATCTCTGGGCTGCTTGTTAGAGGGTGTAACTCTTGATCTCGGGGTTTTAAGTTCAAGCCCCACCTTGGGGGTAGAGATTACTTAAAAAAAATCTTAAAAACAACAACAACAACAACCACCAAAACCCAAACCCCAAAATCCCTATCATAGAATGCAGCTTTTAGACCTTGTCTCTGCAAATCAGCTAAAGCTGAGTTGAATGAATTCAAGAGTCCAGGCCATAAAACAAGGTGCCTGAATTTGCAGATTAGCTGCTGTGAATAAATCATCTAAAAATTACATCAGAGCTCAAACAAAGGTTGTATGTCTCTAAATCGACACTTTGAATCCCTTTTTTTATTGAAAAGAAAAGAAAAGAAAAAAAGTTGAATGGAGCCCAGGGAGACAATCACAGTCCTTTGAAACTCCAAAATAAGGCATTGGATGAAGTAACATTTTTTAAAAACTGGGCTTTGGAACTGAAATTGTCACATAAATAGCAAGAATTCCTGCAGCATTGGCCACATTCTAAATTCTACGTCAAAAGCTTAATGCACCATGATTTCATTTCATTTTATTTATTTATTTTTTAAAGATTTTATTTATTTATTTGATGTGGGGCTCGATTCCAGGACTCTGGGATCATGACCTGAGCCGAAGGCAGCCTCTTAACGACTGAGCCACCCAGGTGCCCATAATTTCATTTTATTAAAATTTTTTAATTAAAAATATTTTTAAAGACTTTATTTTATTTTAATTTTTTTTAGTTTAGTCAATTTATGTTCACAGCATAATTGAGAGGATGGTATTTTGTGTATATTTTTCTGTTCCACATGTGCACAGCTTCCCCTGGGATCTACAACATCTATAGGAATGGTACATTTCCACACGGATGAAACTACATTGACACATCATGATCCCTCACAGTTCAAAGTTTACCTGAGAGTTCATTCTTGGCATTGTAATTTCTAGAATTCAGACAAATGTATAATGACATGTATGCATTATTATGGTATCATGCAATTTTTCCAAAGCCCTAGAAATTCTGTTTTATCTATTTGTCCTTCCCTCACCCCGCAGCCCCTATCCAGAAACACTGATATTTTTGCTGTTTCCTGGTTTTGCTTTACTGAGAATGTCATATAGTTGGAATCATACAGCACGTAGCCTTTTCCAAGTGGGGTCTTTCAATCAGTGACACACATGTAAGGTTCCTCCGTGTCTTTTCATGACTTGCTAGCTCATTTCTTTTTAGCCCTGAGTGATAGTCCATTGTTTGGATGGACTGCAGTCTATCTACCCATTTATCCACAGGACATTTTTGTTGCTTCCCAGTTTTGGCATTTATGAAGAGAGATCACTAAACACACACACACACGCACACACACACACACACACACAACCTATATGTGGGTTTTTGTGTGGATATAAGCTTTCTGTTGTTTTGCATAAATATCAAGGAGCGTGATTACTATGATTTCATTTTAAGTTCTTCAGCAGCTGTCTGGTATGATCATCCCTATTCACATTTCACAGATGAGAAGGCAGAGATTCCGAATGTCATGGTTTACTTAAAGACATGCAATGAAGAGTCAAAGCTAGACTAGACAAGATGGGGTTATTGTTACTGATGTGATGCACCAGGAGTCAGAAGGGGGTCCTATCCCCAGTTTTGTCCAGATACTCTGGATGACCTGCATCTTCCACCTTAGCCTCTCTTCTGTAAAATAGACATATGTGTCCTCCTGTCTCACAACATCCTTGTCAAATGCAATCCTAGGCCCACTTTGGATTTCTCATGTTTCCAATTAGCACTGTAGAGAAGTCATCGTATCTCTGGGCGTCACATGTCACATTTTTGCAGTTAAATCTTTGGACCCCTTTCTAGTTCTGGAAGTGTAGGATTTTGCATCTTCACACCTCTCTGGTTTCCTCAGTGGTGAACTGGAGACATTAACGGTCAGGGGGAAGGATGGGAAGCTGTGAATGCTTCTATTTGAGCTTTGGGGTTGAATAATGTTGGCAATTTTGAAGTCTCATTATCTTACTCCCTAATGCTTTGCTTCTAAACAGCTGTAGTTCTGAAGGGGGTTGGGAAAACAGTGTTGAAAACAGTTCCACTGGGGAGGGTGAAGGGTAGTCGGAGTTTTTAATTTAGACTCTTGGTGACCAAATGCTGCTCACAGTTTGTCCCTGGGGCACCCCAGTCTCAATCAAGGACTATACAGTGTTTGGAATGGCGCCTGTTATTAAGTGGGGGCTGGGTTGTGGAGGCTAACACAGCTAGTGGTGGGGACAGTACACTGTAGTTGTCATTGTGGGCTTAGTCCTAATCTCTGTTCTCTCCCGCCATGGCCATATGGCCCCCAAGCTCTCCATGCCTGGCTCTCCGTAAAGCAAGAATGGGAAACACCCTCCAGACTGGTGTTTTAAGAAAGAGAAGAGGGATGCCTTGGTGGTGTAGTCGGTTAAGCGTCCGACTCCTGATTTTGGATCGGGCCATAATCTCAGGGTCTTGAGATGGAGCCCTGAGCGGGGCTCTGCATTCAGCATCAGTCTGCTTATCTCTTTCCCTTCCCCCTGTCCATCCCACTGCTATCTCTCTCTCAAATAAATCTTTGGGAAAAAAGAAAGAAAAGAGAGGTGCATCCTGAAGTCTGGTGCCTAGTTAGCTATTATCTAATTCTGACTCTACAGAGGATGGTCTGGTCCTTCAAGCTACTAGAAGGTGCTCGATTTGCCCTTTCTAACAGCTGTGACATCTCCCTGACCTCACACTGTCATATTTTTGCTCTCCTACAGTGAGGTGTAGTCTGGGAAGTGGAAAGGGGAGCCCAGGCACTGTCTTGCATACATTCTATCCTTATAACAATGCTCTAACATTATCACTCTTCTCCGCATTTATAAAGGAAGACTTTGAGGTGCAGGCAGGTAAAATTTGGCAAGGATGACTGAGGTAATAAGTGGAGGAGCTGGGATTCAGACCTATGTCTGTGACCTTTTTCAGATCCTGGGAGTCCTAATGAGAGTTACTGGGGCTCAACCTCCCCACCCAAGTTCTCCTTGCCAGTGGCTGCCAATGAATGGCAAGAATATGTTTCACTGAACTTCTCTGGGCCATTCCCGACTGTTGGAAGGTTCAGGAATAATGGGATTAGGGACACTGCAGGAAAGACTGCAGAAATGGCAGGAATTCATAGCCTCCCACAAGATGCCTGTGAATCACTTCCAGAGGAGGTGATACTTGTTTCTTCTCCCATGGATCTGGGCTGATCTGGTGATCTGCTTTGGCTATTAAAATGAGACAGAGTTGATGGCGTCCCATTTCTAAGTTCAGGTCTCAAGAAGCTTTGTGTGCTTTTTTTGCTCGTTCTTATAAACCCACCCAGCTGCCATGTAGACATATTACAGGTTAGAATGCTGCAGGATGAGATATGAAATGGAGTAAAGTCAAGGTGCCCTAGCCCAAAGCTAAGCTATGTACTAGAGACAGAACTATCTTCTTGACCTACAGCTGACTGCGGCTCCATGAGTGAGCTCAGCCCAGGCTAGATCCACCCATCAGAATCTAGCCCAAACTTCCTACCCCACACAGTGGTGAGCTAATGTATGGCACTCCATTTTGGGGGAATAATTTAAAGTTTGTGAAAGAGTTGGAAAGATAATATCCCTATCACTCATTTTCAATTTCCTTCAACATTATCATCTTATACTTTTGTGGTGCAAGTTTCTTTGTCAAAACTAATAAACCTACATTGGTATATTACTATAACTGCTGGTATTATTTGGCACAATTCCCTTTTTCTATTCCAGATTCCAATCCAAGATACCACAATGCATTTAGCTATTGCCTTTCTTTTGTCTGCTCAGATCTTTGAAAGTTTCTCAGTCTTCCTTGTTTTCATGACTTTGATAGCTTTAGGATCACTGGCTAAGTATTTTGTAACATGTCCTTCAACTTGGGTTTGCCTGATATTTTTTCATGATTAGACTGGAATTTTCACATTTGGGCAAGAAATGCCACAGATGTGAAGTGTTCTCCTTATCACATCATATCAGGGGGTACGTGAGATCCACTTGACATCATTTGGTGATGTTAACTTAGACACTTGGTGAAAACAGTGTTTTCAAGTTTCTCCATTGCAGAGTTACTCTTTTTTCTTTAAAGACACTGCATTTTGGATTGGTTTGCATAGTAGATAGCTGTTATATATACTACTTCCTCATTGCATTCACACCTCTCTGAATTTGGCTTTTCCAATTTATTTCCTGGACTGTTTTCCAACCCTAGTCTTTTGGTCAACAACAATCCATTGTAATATTGCACTGGACATTGATCTGTCATTAGAACTGGACATTAGGGCCAACAGACACATGAAAAAAATGTTCAGTGTCATTAGCTATCAGGGAAATTCAAATCAAAACCACTCTAAGATACCACCTTACACCAGTCAGAATGGCCAAAATTAACAAGACAGAAAACAAAAAGTGTTGGAGAGGCTGTGGAGAAAGGGGAACCCTCTTACACTGTTGGTGGGAATGTAAACTGGTGCAGCCGCTTTGGAAAACAGTGTGGAGATTCCTTAAAAAATTAAAGATAGAGCTACCCTATGACCCTGCAATTGCACTACTGGGCATTTACCCCAAAGATACGGATGTAGTGAAAAGAAGGGCCATATGCACCC
>PITA01010454.1:0-11771 GCA_004023965.1 Spilogale gracilis
CACCCACACACCACACCCACACCACACACACCATACACACACCACACACATCACACACACACACCACACACACACACCACACACACACTCTTAGCACTCTTCGCTGCGCCCTGCCCTGCGGCCGGGGCAGTTAGCGCCTGCCCGAGCTCCACACTCTGGCCTTAAAAGCCGCCCCAACTCCCGGGCCCGCGGCCGGATTAATGCGACGCTGCCCCCGCCGCACGGTCCCCAGCCTCACAGGCCCGCTCAAGTTCACCGCCAGGGTTACCACCCTGCTTCAACTCCGCCTTTCATCTTTGTTGCCCAATTCCCTCCTAGGATAATCCATTTTTATAAAATGTCACAGGGGTTATCACTGGCAAACAAGAAGGCACCATGACCACACACTTGCTGTCTGTGTATAACTGGGGTAAGGGACTGGCCACCAGCACACTTCACACCCCTCATTTCCGTGGGCATCTGCAGACGGAGTCTGGACTTTACGCTCACAGCTGATTTATGTGTCAACTAAGACTGAACCATTCCGTGGAGGACTGTAACATCTAAGCCACCGAAACTGATAACTGTGCACACTGGGACAGCAAAGCATGGACGGTCTGTGCAATAATTCAAGTACTATCTTTATTAAACAGATTGTTTGGATTTCAGATAATACGGCAAATTATCTAAGTCATTTATTTGAGGTATCACTATAAAAATTTTAATGACGAAAATACTCAACATTGATCTTTAATATCAACTTTAAATTAATTTCTAACATTGCTAATATTGAGACCTTGAAAGTAATTGATGAATAATTTTTGGAGACTTAAAAAAAATCCTAAGGAAATGGGGAATGGCAAAGTACAAAGAATACAATTGTGCTGAGTTACATACAGTCTTACTTTCTGCCTATTTAAACATATCTGATATTTATAAAACCCACATTAATAAACTGCTGTTAAGATGAGCAGGTTTTAAATCTAAAGTTAAATGTGTTAAGGGTTATCATAACCTATTTGAGTTTGTTTATTTATTTATTTATGTTTTAAAATTTTTATTTGACAGCAAGAAAGAGAAAGCACAGCGTGGGGGGGGGGGCAAAGGGGAGAGGCAGAAGCACAGCCCCCACCAAGCAGGAAGCCTGATGAGAGGCTCAATCCCAAGACCTAGAGATCATGACCTGAGCTGAAGGCAGACATCGAGCCAGCTGAGGCCCCCAGGTGCCCCTACTTGTAAATATCTAAACTCAGAAACACAGAGGTGGCTACTGGCCAACATTATAATTTGTTCCCTTACCTTATAAAAGGAGGAAAACCTAGAAACAATCAGAAATAATCTTTTCTATATATCCAATTACTTAAACCCCTAAAACAAATGTTAAACAGATTCTGTCTTGGGATCCAGATGGAAAACTGATCTTTTCCTTTCTTCGTGTTACAGTAACTTTCTATACTGGACATTAATAACATTGCTAAACCCTTCTCATTGTTGCACTTGAAAAAAAAAAAAAACCACAAAACTATACAAGTACTCTGCCAGTTTAGAATATTAAAAATAATTAAGGTATATACCTCGTGCTGGATTTCCTAAAATTTTTTAAAGATGTATTTATTTATTTGAGAGAGACGGGGAAGGGGAGACAGAATGTGCACATGAGCGTGGGCAGGGGGCAGAGAGAGAGAAAGAGAGACGGACAATCTCACGCAGACTCCCTGCTGAGCACAGAGCCCAACCTGGGGCGGGATGCAGGGTTCATTGTGGGGCTCTATCCCACGACCCCTGAGATCATGACCCGAGCAGAAAGCAAAAGTTGGACACTCAGCCTCCTGAGCCACCCAGGTGCCCCTGGATTTTTAAACTTCTGTTCACTGTGTTCCGGAGGCCACCTTCGTGTGCTCGGTGGCAGCACTAACCGCTCTAACAGGCCTATGTCCTCCCATTTAAAGCTTAAAAGTTAAAAATCTGTATTGCCATACTAACACCTGTGAAGGTAAAAGGAGAAACCTGGAGGCCCTAGACACAGCAAGCAGGCCTTCTGTTTTGACTCTTTCTGGTGTGGTGAAAACACTTGTCCAGTTTGATTTAATGAATCCAGAAGGACTCCGATCAGATAACCCAAATGACCTACCATAGACAACAGATGCTATTTTATCTATTATCCCTCTAACCTGTTCAGTGACCATTCCAGTCCTCTCTGCCCTGCTATTGTTCTCTTTCCTTGTCTTTCCAAAACAAGCATATTAATCGACAGTCTATCCAATGCCTGTTTGAGTCTCCATCCCTAAAACTTTCTAGCAAGGACCTTAGAACTGAAGCTATGAATCCAAATGGTGCTATGTTTCACCCCAAAACTAAGAATCACATTGCCATTCATCTTTTTTTTTTTTTTTTAAGATTTTATTTATTTGACAGAGAGAAACACAGCCAGAGAGGGAACACAAGCAGGGGGAGTGAGAGAGGGAGAAGCAGGCTTCCCGCCGAGCAGGGAGCCCAATGTGGGACTCGATCCTGGGTCTCCGGGATCATGACCTGAGCCAAAGGCAGTCACTTAACCAACTGAGCCACCCAGGTGTCCCGCCATTCATCTTTAATACCAGAATATTATTAACCCCAGGACACCTAAACTAGGCTCCAGGCCCCAGTAACCACGCAATGATACTGGGATAGCCTTGAGCCCCAACAGAGCTCAGGGTCTCTGAGGAACAGGAGAAAACATGAGCCTGAGGATCAATAGTCAGGGCCAACGGCCTTCCTCAGAGAACTACATAAACACTAGCATGGATCTATTTAAATTCTCACAGGGTACCTGTATCCCCCACCAGACCAATTTAAGAACAGACTAACTGGGCGCCTGGGTGGCTCAGTGGGTTAAGCCTCTGCCTTCCGCTCAGGTCATGATCTCAGGGTCCTGGGATGGAGGCCCGCATCAGGCTCTCTGCTCGGCAGGGAGCCTGCTTCCCCCTCTTTCTCTGCCTGCCTCTCTGCCTGCTTGTGATCTCTCGGTCAAATGAATAAATAAAATCTTTTAAAAAACCCACAGACTAATTGTTCAAAGCCAGGTATCACATACAACATATGTATATCCTCTGCAAATATAACCACCCAATTATTCTTTGTGAAATCAGACGACCGTCCCCTGCATACTGGTCAAAATGAACTCTCCAGTAACTTGTATTTATTAACAGTTTGATGTGACATGTTGCTGGGAAGAGGCTGAGACCTGTCGTTCACCAGTCTGTCGGAGGGTCTCTACACTGGCTGGGCGTTCCCGGCCGAGAGCATGGGGTCATCCGTCACAGGGAGCTACGGCCCACGGAACACTAAGGGCTCGTCTGACCAGCAAAGACTTCTCGGCTCCCAGTCCTAGCTATTATAGTTCTTCTCCACTGTTCACTGGAAAGCCAAGGGAACTGTACCGCAGGTATCCTGGGTAAATAATTTAGGAAACGGCGGATAACGGACGGATCACCCAAGGGGGACTTTCTCTCTCGGGCCTTAAGCCAACTAGAAAATCAGCCACAACACCTTCTCGTGACTGTTCTGTTGGCACCTTCTCTGTGTTAGGTAGCTAGGTACTGAAATATTATAACAAAGCCACTGCACTGAGCTAGGACCAATTAAAGCTGGAGTAACAGAAGGAAATGAAACGGATAAAAAGGGGTTTTGGAGAAACCATAATGAGGAAACTGGACCGGAAGTGGCCGAACTAGAGAACAAGGGCCCCCGGGAGGCTGCCAGCCGAAGTCCCGCAGCAGACCACATCACGCACAGCCCGCGGTCTCGAGGAGGCCCGCAGCCAACTGAAGCGGCCCCCCAGACGACCCTCCACGTGCTCAAAGCAAGCTCTGATAAACTGCAGCCAATCAACCAGAGGTCATACAAGACAAGCTACTGCTGTGTGATTTCCATCTTCTCTCTTCTAAGAGAACAGTAACATTGGTAATATGACGGCCCAACCTGGCCTATCCCTGTAACAGAGCAGACGAGCAATCGGCCGTGACAAGGAGCCGGGTCCCGCGAACCACTACGACACGGTGGACCTTGCCAACACTGTGGCAAGTAAAAGCAGCCCCACAAAAGGCCCTGTGTTGTAGGATCCGTTTATATGACCATTCCAGAACAGGCAGATCCGAGGAGACAGAAAGCAGGTGTGTGTTTGCCAGAGGCTAGGGGGAGGGAGATGGGGAGTGACTGGCCATGGTCGTTGGGTCTGTTTTTGGGGTGATGGAGCTGCACAGTGGTGACAGTCGCACAACCCCGTGCGTACACTTAAAACCACAGAGAATTTCGTGTTATATGAAATTCTGTTACATGAATTTTATCATCATTTTAAAAAAGATTTTTTTAAATATAGTTTCTCTATGGCTCCAAAATTTTAAGCACCAACGGTGCTAAGTGTGGCAAAGATGTGGAGCGACTAGAGCTTTTATACAATGGCAGCTGGGCTATGATCTGACACAAGCATTATGGAGACAATCTCTGCAGAAGAAAACCATGACACACAACATGAGCAGCCATTTCACTCAAGTACATGCCAAAGAGGGACACAGGCACAGGGTGTCTCTGCAAGAGACACACACAGTCTCCATAGCAGCAACATTTCATATAGCTCAAAACTAGAAATAACCCAACCATCCATCAATAATAAAATCAACTGTGGCAGAGTCTTAAATGGAATACCACACAGCAATGAAAAATAAGTGTCGTATGCAACAACACAGGTGAATCTCACAGACATTATGATAAACAGGCAAACTGAGTCATGGTGACAGAAATCAAAACGCTGGCCACCCTCCCGGGCTGCTGACTGGAAGGAGCCACAGGGAGGCTGCTGGGGCTGGAGACACTGGGAACGGTGACGCAGAAGGCAGTACTCAAACCTCCACCAGCACACACAGGATGTGTGCATTTTACACTACATCTATTTCCATCAGCTACTTTCATTTACAAAATGAGAACAAAATTTTTTGCCACAAGACCCTTATGCAACAATTAACCAAAAGCAACCTGCCACATCAAATGCCTTGGCTAAAATTAACTGCCTGAGAAACGGTTCTCAACCTAGCAATTCACATGGGCACATTTTACAAATGGCAACTATTCTTGATTTTTATGTTTCTGCCTAGGTCTCTCTTCTATCCATACTTGAACGTGTCCTTCTGCAAAACATGTAAAATGAGTGATGCTTGCCAATACCAACTTACTGTTCATTTACCATCTCATGAGAGGAGTTCTTTTTTTTTTTTTAAGATTTTATTTATTTATTTGACAGGGAGAAACACAGCGAGAGAGGGAACACAAGCAGGGGGAGTGAGAGAGGAAGCAGCAGGCTTCCCACCGAGCAGGGAGCCCAATGTGGGGCTCGATCCCGGGTCGCCGGGATCATGACCTGAGCTGAAGGCAGTCGCTTAACCAACTGAGCCACCCAGGCGCCCCGAGAGGAGTTCTTAATGCGCACACAGACATACGTATGTACCTATGTACTTACTGATGATGAGAGTCTGTTGAAAACTATAAACATTTTCAAGAGAAAATATATACACACTAAAACAGAAAATTTTGTATATGATTGCAAAGCTCATGGATCCTCTAAAATTCATACTTGGACCCCAGCTCTAAGACCAATGACCTAGCCAAGGGAGGCAAAGGTCTGCCAGTACCAACACTCCTTACGAATAATTAAAATTATCACCTCCTGGGTGACTCTACATGTAAGGAAGGACATTGTTCATTTCGTTTAATTTCATTTCCACCACAACTGGTAGAAGTGGGTGGGCCTCACTGGTGATAGCAACATAAAAGTCTACGATGAAAGACACTGCACATTCCAAGGACATGTGTCTCCTCAGTGGCCGAGTGGTGACACTGAGAGTCTGAAGCCCTTTAACATAACTGTACATCTAAACACTAGGGAGCCCCTTCAGCTCCACCTAACGATGTTCTCTGCCTCTGAAACCCTCAAGCTGAGGAAAGCAGTCCACTTTAATCAGTATGCACACACGACGACCGTAGTCCCCATACCAGGAGCAGCAGAGTGCGTGTGGATGGGTGGGGCACACGGAAGTGGACTCTCTACACAGCTTCCCTGGCACTGACGGGCAACGGGAAGAAGAACACAGGAATCTCTTCCTTTTTCCTTACCATCCAATCAATGGTAGCTAAGGTGATGAAAAGAAATGGAGGAAGTGTGGCCAGATCTGGAGTAGGTAGACAACCCGAGGGAGGCTGGATGGGTGTGTCTGTGTCACATAACAGAACCTCTTGGTCTCCTGGAAATCGCAGTAGTAAGGACTGTCCCCTTGAAGCCAGGCTGAGGAGGTCCATGCGCCTGGTACCTAATTACATCAACTGAGCACATCAATCAGGATATACATTCTAGAACACACCTTTTTTTTTTTTTTAAGATTTTATTTATTCATTTGACAGAGAGAAACACAGCTAGAGAGAAAACACAAGCAGGAGGAGTGGGAGAGGGAGAAGCAGGCTTCCCAATGAGCAGGGAGCCTGATGGAGGACTCGATCCCAGCACTCCAGGATCATGACCTGAGCCGAAGGCCGAAGCTTAACGACTGGGCCACCCAGGCACCTCTTTCGAACACATCTTTGCTACTAACTGCAAATTTCCTGGATGAAACACCATTAAAGTATTTTTGGTACTTAATAACTGAATAATATGTTTAAAGATGTAATGTAAAACAGAGTTAATGCAGATGTTCAAAATCCATGTAGAAAACCTACATTAACTAATTGCTTCAGCACTTCGACATTTCTGAGTTTGTATCTATCATTTTGCATACTGCATCAAAAACACTTTCTTTATAAAGAAACTACCTCAATACGCTGTCTTCAAATAGTAGAAAAACCACGCTCACAGCCGGGGGCAGGGTGCTCCTCCTGAATGCCTTTTTTACTGGCGCGAGCACTTGGCCTACAGGGGTTTTGAGTACCCACGTCCTCCTGGCCATGTCCTACAAGCTGTACTCCAGAGCAGTCCTACCTAACAGAGCTCCCATGCTTCCCTCTGTTCCTGGGTACCGCCTGTTCTTAGTAATCCTTCAAGTTTGGCTCCTGGATCCCCTGTGATGAGCCCCACTAGGCACTGTGCCCTGTACTGGGTCCCTGAGTCCTGGGAGGGTGAGTTTGAGGCCCACAATGGGAGGAGGGTTTACTTAAAAAAAAAAAAAAAAAAAAAAAGGCAAAATTGAGTCTAGTAGTACCAAGTAAAAACTCAAAAAGCCTTTTACTGAATATTGCTGATGTGCTAGCTACCTAAGCACTTTTGTTACATAAACTATCTCAGTTTAATCCTGATACAAATCCTAATATGTACACAATAACCCTCCCATACAGGAAAGACAAACTGAGACAGAAAACTGAGGAACAGGGTCTGGATGGACCCCCCCCAAAATAAACATGGAGAAAACTGCACAGAACATAGCAAGGAACTGCTTTCACCCGGACACACAGGCAGTACCTAACCACGACCTCTGAAAGGAGGGGACAGATGACGTGAGACCTGGCTCTCTGCCAGGAGGCCCATTCTGAACTGCAGCACAGAGAGGGTAACCCAGAGCCCCGAGAGCTCAAGAAGAACAGAGACAGGACACCTAGAATTTGCCAGGACTCGTGCAGAGAAGTTCCAAATTCTCCATGGAGCTCCCCTTGAACACCTGGGCATTTGAATTCATTTGTTCATTAAAATAGTCAAGTCTAGGGGCGCCTGGGTGGCTCAGTTGGTTAAGCAACTGCCTTCGGCTCAGGTCATGATCCTGGAGACCCAGGATCGAGTCCCACATCGGGCTCCCTGCTCGGCAGGAGGCCTGCTTCTCCCTCTCTCACTCCCCCTGCTTGTGTTCCCTCTCTGGCTGTGTTTCTCTCTGTCAAATAAATAAAATCTTAAAAAAAAAAAAAAAAATAGTCAAGTCTAGGGCGCCTGGGTAGCTCAGTGGGTGAGAGCCTCTGCCTTCGGCTCACGTCATGATCTCAGGGTCCTGGGATCGAGGTCCGCATTGGGCTCTCTGCTCCGCGGGGAGCCTGCTTCCTCCTCTCTCTGTCTGCCTCTCTGCCTGCTTGTGATCTCTCTCTGTCAAATAAATAAAATCTTTAAAAAAAAATAGTCACGTCTAGTGGCTCAGAAAGAAAAAAATAATTATTTTTAATGTGCTTAGATCATCGCCTTAACATTTTAGTCTCTAAAACCTAACTCCAGAACTTACTATGAAAAGTTAGTTAGGAGTGGTCATGGTACCAAGATGCTGAGACGGGGCCGGGGGTGAAAATCCAGCTCCACGACCCGCGGTGAACATGCCAACAAGACTGGTGACAGCAGTGACTTCGCAGGACTATCTCAGGGACTGAATATAAACACATATACGAAGGCAATGCGATCCAGAACGTGCTGCGCACACAGAGGAGACTGGCGCCGAGGACCAGGCAGCGACACTTGTCTTCGGGTGGGTCTGACCCACACACGCACCCCACAGGGCAGTTCCAGTCATAGCCTCATGTGTGGGCACAGACAGGGAGCGACTGCGCGACCTGCCCGAGATCACACGGCTCCGTGTGCTGGCTCCACAGTGTGTGCCTTCACTTCCACACTAGACGCCTGCCCCTCCAGGGGTGGTCCACGGACTAGCAGCACAGCCGCATCGTCGAGCGTTTCTAAGAGCCGCACCGCAAACCTACTTAATGACAATCTGCACCCGAGGGGCACCTGGGGGGCTCAGCCAGTTAAGCATCTGCCTTGGGCTCAGGTCATGGTCCCAGGGTCCCGGGATGGAGCCCGGCGTCAGGCTCCCGACTCGGCGGGGGAGTCTGTTTCTGCCTCTCCTCTCTGCCTCTCCCACTTATGTGCTTGCTCTAATAAATAAATAAAATCTTAAAAAAAAGGATATGTGCTGTAACCGAATCCCCATGTGATCCCTATGCGGAAACCGCAGAATCAGGATACCTGTGTTGAAACTACAAAGTTACATTATAATTTTCTTCAGTGTGATTTATTTACCTCCCACCTACTACCTCATTCTGTCGCCCCAACCGAAACATCACAGCAGACTGTTAGACAAGGTGCTTTCCTGTGTGTCAGGGTGTCAGGAGGGACTGACACTAGGGAAGAGAGACCGGTCACCCAGATGGAGCAGCACCCAGGAACTGCCCCTGCCCCTGTGGCCCTCACTAGAAAGATCAGCACAGACAAGTACATGAAGAACATGGTGTCAGGGGGTGCAGCCGGGAAAACGGGTACCGTGCAGACTTGGGGCACGTCCAAAGTTACAGCCAACAAAGGCCATGGCTGCAGCTGCAGGGCAGTGATCCAGGGAGTGGCTCTAAGTCACACAGCAGAGAAGCCGACCAAGGCCCAGCTCCGGAGGCAGGCGCGGGGCCTGACGGGTGTTAGGGCATGCACCTGGGCAGCAATTAAGCCCGTACAGACCAATCTGAAAGCGCCTGTTACAATCCTGACAGCACTAACCATGGCCCAGGAGGTGGGAAGATTTGAGAGCTGTAAAAAAGTCAAGAGGACAGGGGCTGACTCAACTGCAGACCTAAGATTAGAGGAAAGTCAGCTGTCATTTTTCTCGCTCAGTAACTGAGGGGGAAAATGATACCATTCTATGGAGATACAGACCCAAGAAGAGCAGAGACAGTTTGTCCGAGGAACAGGGATGAGTAAGAAGTAGAAGAGTTACCTCCGTGTGGCACCTGTTACCGGGAACCACACAGGCCCCCGTGCCTGAACTCATGCGACTGGAGATGCTTCCTGCCTGGACTCAAGGAGCAGGGAGATGGGAAGAGTTAGTCCTTTATCAGATATATCGGTATATAGAAGATATACTAGTCCTTTATCAGATATATCGGTATATAGAAGATATATTAGTCCTTTATCAGATATATGATTTACAGATATTTCCTCCCGTTCTGCAGGTTGCCCTTTTTTGCCCTTTTGTTGAGGGTTTCCTTTGCTGTTTAGTTTGATGTCATCCCACTTGTTCAGTTCAACTTGCTGTGCTGCAGAGCTGTCCCTGAGTACCTGGCTGTCAAGGAGCCCTGCACATGCGGGTGACCGACCATCTATGCACTGAGTGGAGAATCAGCTGCTTGGCTAGAGATCCCAGAACGTTAGAGTGTGTCTTTTCTCTTGGGCCACTCTCCTTAGAAAAGAATGTTTCCATCTCCTGCCAGGATCGGGTGAAAGCCTCCTGACAGGATTCTGGGAGCCAAAGAGAAAGAAAGCATGGCTAACTTCACTTAATCCCCAATTTTGAGCACAAGAATGCAATTTCCAGAGTAAAACTTTCTATGGGCAAGATACCCTAGAGTTCATAGGGCAGCTAAAACTTCACCTAAATCACACAAAGGAACCTTTAAAAGAATGAGCCCAATCTAATCCCTGAGCCTGTAACTGAAGAAGGCTGGAAATTCTACTGAAGAGGCAAGTCTAAGCAAAGGTTCCACAGGCAGTGACTCGGAGCAGGATTCTGACCGAGCAGCAGTGCATGCTGGAGACTGTGCCTGGCTCCCCCACTCCCGACAACGTGACTCCGAAGTCACTGGAGGCCCCGTGTGCGGGCGCGAGCAGTAACATCCCCCCACTAGCTGAGATAATAAATGTAGAGGGCAAGATGCATCAGAGACAAAGTCAGCATCCAATCCATGGCAGCAGCAGTTAGGAGGGATAACCTGAATTCTCTAGGCCGCTGAAAGGGAAATGCTAACACTGTTCTCTAAATGGAAATCCTATAAGACCCCCCATTTAACTAATACTTCAAAAGTCCCACCATAGCCCTAAAAAGCATCTTTCCTGTTGCACATCAAAGCTTTATGAATCCTTGTCGAAAAAGGAAACAGACTATCATTCCTACTTTGATAACATCTCATATGTTTGAAATGTGTCATTAAAGCCAATGACCAAATGAAGTACAAGTGTATCATAGAATTTTCCCCTAAACCTTGCCCTGCAAATAGACAATATGCATTATCAGCAGTACACTGTTCCATCACGATCTTACATAAAAGTTAAAACAAACAGAATACCCAAAAGTATTGTATTATCTTCTCAATGATTCTGTCAACTTTATAACACAGTAAGATTTTCACAGTTTTAAAAAAGAGTTAGTACATAATATTCTCACAGTATTTTCTTTGTCTTAGAAAAATTTAAAAAGGTTAACAAGCAGACCTGGGGGAAATACAACATACTGGCCTCACCCTAGTTAACAAGGTCCTAGGTTTTTTTCCTTGGTTTGTGTTTGTCTGTTTTTAATTATTTTTTGTTTGTTTGTTTTTACTAACATAATGTATTATTTGCTTCAGGGGTACAGGTCTGTGAATCACTAGTCTTACGCAATTCACAGCGCTCACCACAACACATACCCTCCCCAACGTCCATCACCCAGCCACCCTATTCCTTCCCCCCAACCCCCCAGCAACCCTCAGTTTGTTTCCTGAGATTAAGAGTCTCTTATGGTTTGTCTCCCTCCCCAGCCCCATCTGGTTTCAGTTTTTCCCTCCCTACCCCTCACGACCCCCTGCCCTGCCTCTGAAATTCCTCTTATCAGAGAGATCATATGATAATTGTCTTTCTTTGACTGACTTATTTCGCTCAGCTTAATACCCTCGGGTTCCATCCACATCACTGCGAATGGCAGAATTTCATTCCTTCTGATAGCTGCACAGTATTCCATTGTGTGTATACACCCATTCATCCGTTGATGGACATCTAGGTTCTTTCCACAGTTTGGCTACTGTGGACATTATATTTGTTTCTAATATAAGACAGGATATATATA
>PITA01010454.1:11871-63219 GCA_004023965.1 Spilogale gracilis
TTTTTTTTTTTTAAGATTTTATTTATTTGACAGAGAGAAACACAGCCAGAGAGGGAACACAAGCAGGGGGAGTGAGAGAGGGAGAAGCAGGCTTCCTGCCGAGCAGGGAGCCCGATGTGGGACTCGATCCCGGGTCTCCGGGATCATGACCTGAGCCGAAGGCAGTCGCTTAACCAACTGAGCCACCCAGGCGCCCCAGGATATATATATCTTTCAATAAAACGTTTTTTCTGGCCAAAGTAAACATAAGGAAATTTTATATTCATATCCCCTAAACTCAATACATAACATTAAACAAAACTATATGTGAAAAAGTCTCAAGCTGCAATTCAAATAAAATCTGTAGGTCACAGAAACCACCTACAGAGTCTGAAAATGAGGCGGGCCTCATGTGGCAGTGACTGCTACCGCGCTCTCCCATCAACAGCCCAACAACTCACACAGCCCCGCACAAGGACAGTAGAGCGTAAGCAGGAGGGGCATAAACACAGCTCCGGTTTGAAATGTTTCCACCTAGGGCACCAGCCACGACAGAACCACACCGGGCCCTAATGGCAGCAGAGCCACACAAAAGGCCTGGAACTCCCTGGAACTTGTTCGGCGCCAACTTTGCAGGAGCTGCCGTTCACCAAAATCCTCTGCCCCAGCTGCTCTCGGCTCCCTTACTCAACAATCAAGGCTCAATTCTCTCCCGTTTCCCAGTTCTAGCAAACGGTCTTCTTTGTTACACGGTTTTGTTTGCATTTTGTCTAACGAAGTCCTTGAATGCTGTGCCACCTTATTAGACGCATAATATCAGGAAGAGCACGCACATTTTTCACACACGAACAACTGCTTACCATACTGTCTGGCCATCGAAAAACAGTATTTTAAGCATTTTAAATCTCCTATTTTGAGATTTCATATAGAGTCTTCTCCCTGGGCTTTCGGAACCTCGCTAAAGATACCGCGTTGGCGCATCTGATCTTCCCTTTCCAAACGGAGCACGCCGCCAGACCTCCAGACCTCCAGAGCTGCAGCGCTGCGTGGGGCTGCACACTCGGTCCAGGGCTGCGAGTTCCGGACTCAACTGACGTACGAGATGCACAAATCCTGAGTGCAGAGCTCCACGGCTCTTTACACGAGCACACACGTGTGTGCGCACCCCATGCCCCACCCTCGGCACACAGCTACACAAGACAGACCGAGCCCTCTGTGACTAGTACCTGGCCACCCAAGGGGACTAGAGATTAGTGTCTCCTCCCGTTACACATGCTCGTCATGCAAATGGATACACCGCCCGGCTTGTTTCATGAGAATGGCAGTACTTGAAATGAAGGTCCCCCAAAAAGATCACAGGAAAAGAAATTACAGATTCATTCCCCCACCCCCAGCAAACAGACACAAAATTGACCTTACAATATATGCACAGGATAATACATCATGATCAAGTGGGATTTACCTCAGAAATGCAAGGCTGATTCAACAATCAACATGTAATTCACCCATTATCCTAAAAAACAGAAAATTTCTACAATCAAGTCAAGAGACAGAAAAAGCACTTGACAAAACTGAACACCTCTCATGATTTAAAGAAAAATAAATCCTCTCAAAAAACCAGAGAAAGACAATTTTTACATTCGACAGAGGACACCTACAAAAACAAAGACCAGACTAGAACTAACCCCCACTTCCCACTGAAAACTTGCTCCCTGAGGCCAGCACATGACAAGAACACTGTAATGACGGTGCTAGTTATGGAGGGCAAGACAGAGAAATAAAAGACATAAAGATTGGAGAGAAAAAGAGTTCTTTTCAGATACATGATTATAGATTTCTTTGGATTTTCCACTTGCTCAAGGAAACCACCAGGACTATTAAATGAATCTACAGAAAGGCCACAAGATAAGCTCACAAGATGATCTACTTCTACATACTAATAAGCCAAGAACTGGACAATTAAACCTACAGGTCAAGAAACCTTTCCAACAGCATCAGAAGAGCACGAAGCCCCCCAGAGCCAGACCCACCGCGTGCGGCTCGGGGCGCTCACAGACCTCGCTGACTGGTGGACCGGAAGTCATCATACTGCTCACAGGTCAGTTCTCCCAAAGCGATGCACAGACGCAGCACGGCCCCAGTCGAAAGGGAAGGGAGCCAAAGGTCTGTCAGCTCCAGAAGCCGCTGTCACCGGCAAAGCACTGCGCACGCACACACCCTCGACCTGCCCACGAGACTCAAGTGAAGACCGTGCACAGCGGGCAACGCGCCAGCACCACTGGAGCATCAGAGCTCGGGGAAGGGGCCAACGGGGTGCCGGTCTCTCCAGCAAGGAAAAGCACCACCACCGCTTGGTTTTCAACATCAGACCCCTATAAACCACTCACAGCAGGACTCATTTTCTACAGCTTTTCAGAAGAAAGGTATAAAGATGCAGACATGTATTATCTGAAGAAGTTAAAGAAGACAATACACGTGGGCACAAAAACCTCAGTTCTGTGAGCTACAGTCAATAACACTATCATTTCTACAACTATTACTCAAAGGCAAAACCAAAATACGCAGTGCTAATTGTTTCAAAATTGGATTTTTCTCTTTAACTGAAAACTGGTAAGTTAGGAAATATAGAAAACTTAAATTTACAATAAATTCCTAAGAGTTTGAACAATGACAGATGAATTTGAAATCAAAGATTTGTGACCACTATTTTAAAAACTCCGTAGTCGGGCGCCTGGGTGGCTCAGTGGGTTAAAGCCTCTGCCTTCGGCTCAGGTCATGATCTCAGGGTCCTGGGACTGAGGCCCGCATCGGGCTCTGCTCGGCAGGGAGCCTGCTTCCTCCTCTCTCTGCCTGCCTCTCTGCCTACTTATGATCTCTGTCAAATAAATAAATAAATAATCTTTTAAAAAAAAAAGAACAAAAAACAAAACTCAGTAGTCACTAACCATTTTGGCTCTGGAAAGAAGTTTTTCAATTTTCACAAAAATATCCATGACCCTTCTCATCTGCTTCTAGTGGTCTGAATCGCTGTCGCTCCAAGCAGATGAAGTGACTGAATTCATCAATCTACTCATCTGCTCACTGGCGGAGTTCAGTAGGTGTGAGGCCCTGGGAGGGCAGCAACAAGCAGGGCTGACTGGTTCCTTGCCTGGGGGAGGGGGTGCATTTCACGGCACGACAGCAAACAGTCCAAATAAGCAGACCCTAGAGCGTGTCAGCTGATGAGAAGGGTAGGCGCAGGACCGGGTGCAGGGGAAAGATGGGGACAGTGGCTCCAGCAGGAGGGTGCTCAGGGGGACACAGTCCGCAGGTTCCTACAACTACTGCCCCACCCAGAGATGGGGGCAGGGCACAGGACAGACAGACAGAAGCCTCCCATAAAGCATCAGCTGGTGCGCGTCCCCTGCACTCGCTGAGAAGGTCCTACGGGGAAAGCTCTAAAACTGTACATGGAGGGAAAACGGGGACACTAGCAGCCTCTTTTCCAAACACAGTGAGGAAGGGGAGACAACCTGAGAGACACAATAATTATAAAACCCACCATATCAGTTTTGTGCGCGAGGGAGATGATGTCAAACCAGGTGGAGAGGGGCTTACTGTACCCCGCCCCCGTGCCGATGTCAGAAGCACAGGTGAACCCTTCACGGAGAAGACGGCAGCCAGGCTGTGTTCCTTGTCTCTGCCCAAGCACTGCCTACTGCCGCTCCTCACCCCCACCACGTGCTCCGTCCCCCCATTCTCCGCGGCACCACAAAGGCCCATTTACCCTGAATTCACCTACGCTGTAATGCTTATGACACAGTGGGGATGCAAACACACCCCGGTGATGCTTACCAACAATTCGGCTTAACCAAGGAAGGAGCACATACTAGGAATCTAAGCTAGAATGGCTTGGTGGTTCCCAGGGGGTCCACAGGTAGTGGGGAAAGGCACTGGTGACCAGGCAGTGGGGACAGGGACAGACGAGGTGTGCAAAGCCAAGTGGTGGGCGAGCCTCCCAGGGAAAGAGAGAACAATGCCCCGTGGGTGAGCGGACAGAAAGGCTAGACCCGTACCTGGGGAACACGGATCTTTAGGGGCAGGGTAAAAAGGCTTCAAGAGCCCCGCCCTCACCCCTCAGAGACAGTGGGCAGAGGAGCAAGCCTCCCCTATGACCTTTCCACAAACCTGAACGCAGCTAGCTACACTCAGCAGGAAAGCCCGCGTTTCCCTCAACACTCCACACACAAGCTCATTTCCCAGTGCCTTTGCCCCAGAACTCCCACAGCACAGAAGACCCTGCCCGCCCTCTCCACCGGCATGAAACAGCACCTCCTTTACAAAAATGCCCCAGATTTTAACAACTCGGGGTTTTTTTTCGCTCTACAGTCACTGGTTGCTAATATATGTCAGACCGTACGGATTCGAAAAAAGCAGTAATATTTGAACCTGGCCCGCAAGAGGGGAAAACCATGGAACGGGAGACAAGCAAGGAGGTTGAATGAGTCCCCGGCTGTGCCTGTGTGTGCGGGGGTGACGCACACAGACGCCAGGGCCCAGGCCCACAGTCCAGATGCGGGCAGGGGAGAGCCGGATGAACACGCACATGGGGCCATGCCCTGGGGCAGAATCCTGAAAGTCTCCCTTTTAAAAAGAATGAATGCTGCCAGCAGGAGGAGAAGCACAGCAGGCACGAAGAGGTGCTGGCCATCTCTCAGAACGTCGCTGGCCCCGGGGCAAGCAGGGGGCAGACTGGAGCTGGCTTGGCACTCATTCTGACCCTGGGCCTACCATGGGCCAGGCACGAGTCATCCCTTCATCCCTTCCTGCTGGGCGCGCAGGAAACTCCGTCACTCTGCTCATTCTGACCCTGGGCCTACCATGGGCCAGGCACGAGTCATCCCTTCCTGCTGGGTGCTCAGGAAACTCCGTCACTCTTCCGGAAAGCATTTAACACCTTTTCCCGTAAAGGTATAGAGATCTAGATTATTTACATAAAGACACTGTAAAATAAAGTCACACACGTACATATAGATGTATTTTTAATCTGTCTTCCTCACGAGTCAATTAGCAGCTCAAGCTGTCGGAGCGAAGGCCCCCACCCCGGGGGAGCGATCCGGCCCTGGGGGCAGCCGAGGCCCGTGTGTTGAGAGAGCCAGGGCGCCGTGTGTGAGACACGCAAGCACCAATCTACAGCTCGCCCCCGACTGTTCTTCACGCCTGGGGATGAGCTAAGCCCATCACTTATGCACTCATTAGGGTAATACTCATTTGTGCCAGTACCTTGTCAAACAGGAGGAGGCCCGACACTGTCCCCAACTGTGCTGAGTTCACCTCTTGGTGAAGACGACAGAGAGCAAGAACAATCTGGAACGGTCACCCGCAGTAAGTGCTGCGCCAGACCAGAAGGCAAGGTTCAGGAGGGAACATCAGGGAGAACGTGGTCTACACTGGCAGGGCTGAGAGGTCTGTCAGGCTCAGACCTGAGAGGCCAGGAGAGCAGGCCAAGCAGGGAAGCAGCAGGCGAGCACAGGCGCCCAAGGCCCGACAGGGAAGAGCTCGGGTATCTGCGGTGCTCCCGAGTCAAAACAGCGGCACTGCTGATGGGCCAGCGGCCAACGGCCTGAAGCCCGGGACGCTGGGGAGAAGCCGCATCACGTGAGGCCTTGCAGGCCGCCTTAAGGACTGGCAATTTTATCCAGTAAGAAGCCACTGGGGAGTTTTAAGAAGGAGAGTAACGATGCATCACACTTTTACAGTGTCACTCTGGCAGCTTTGTGAAGGACGGACGTGTGAGGAAACAGGAAGATCCACAGGAAGCAACTCCCACAGCCCAGGGAGCAACGAAGGTCGCATGGCGCAGAGTGGATGCCACAGGGAGGGCGGGCGGGTGCGGGGCTCCGGACCTGTTCTGGAGACGGACTGTAAGGCCATGAAGATGGACTCACTGCACGAGGCAGGAAGTATCCGAGAGCCATCCTGGTCTGGGGCATGAACGACTAAGTGCACGGGGTTCTGCCATGCTTACTAAGAGAAGGAAACTTGGGGAGCGACAGATTTCAGGGGCGACAGTTATGAGGCCCCTCTCTGGCAGGTAAGTATGAGACATTTATGAAAAATACAAATGTGGGTATTAAGAGGCGGTTGACCCCTGGAGCCTGAGACACAGAAGTGAAGACCGGCTGCGCAAAGAACTATCTGGATGGAGGGAGAGCAGGAGTTAAAAATATTGATACAGAAAAGGCATGACTTCAACCACAGGATCCAGAATCACGCAAGTGAACGATGAGTGGTATGCTCAATCTCAATCTGCTGAAAGATCTAGAAAAGAAACTGACCACACACTTATCCCTAAAAGCAAAGCCCTGATACGTCTTTGATCCTTCCCAGTCTCTCAGAGAGATGAAACAAATAGAGCACACGCTAATGTCATCAGAGAACTTTCCAAGAAGGGCTTTCGCATTCAGTGACCCACCAACCGAACACAGCACGGAGAACATCTACCTTTACTTCACCACTCCGGACGAAAGCTGCCATTAAGCCTCGGAAATCAAGACACAGTTGAACACATGTTATGACAAAGTCCTTTTAAATCTGTGAACACACCATCTTCTGTGGGAGCGATCGAACACAGTTTCCTTCTGCTGACTGAGTGGTACAATAAACTATATCCTGGAGACAGCCACAGACGTCTTAAGGATACCTTACAGGTTTCAGTTCAAAGTATACGAATATAGCTCTGTTCCATTATTTTTAGCCTGTTCTACTAAGTATTTTCTGTCTTCTTAAATTGGGACACTGCTGTTTTTTGAGGTTAATGTGACTGATAAAATCAAATGTGAGGTTTCAAATGTCTAACTGCAAAGACAGATTTACAGTCTCTGGACTTGGGCATTTTATGTTGTCTTCATCTAAAAGTAGTAACTTTTAAACTTGAAAATGACCATTTCAGCCTATACACCAGCATCTTCGTCTCTATCACACAGCAAAAATCGACCAGAATAAAACCTAAAGTTTCCTGCCTTCCTGACCTGGTACAGAGAAGTCTGCTGAGAAGCCGGCACACTGCGTGATCCCTGGGGAGGCAGTGTCCTCGGCCCGGAGAAGGGGACAGGGTGACAACCTCCTTATGTCGTCAGAAACCTCCCCCTGCACGATCCAGAAGCATGACCACTCATCAGAGGTGATGGTATGCTCCAGGCCTGCAAACGCAACGATTCTAAGCCTGATGCTGTCCCTACCTCTTCCCCTCTTTTCCACACGTGTGGCTCCGCTCTCCTACCCAACCGTGACCTCTATCAAAATGGTAACTCAGTTTAAAAGGCCTCTACTCACTTGCTCTGCCAGTCAGCAAACACAATGGGAAAATAAGCTGCTTCCATCGATTGCTCTGGGATGAGCAAAAACACCTAGGTCTCTCTTTTCCTCTGAAGTTCATATTTCTAAAGTCATCTTGAATTTCTTAAAAACCCTATAGTCAATTATTACTGTCCCACTGCTCTTGGATTCATAGACCTGAATCTAGCCTAGACTCAGGGGAATCAGAGCCTTACTGCTAAGGATCTGCACTAACAGAGGGCTGTGGCACCACGGAGAGGGCACTGTGCATACTGGTCCCAGTAAGTCTGGGAGAGACCAAAATCTTCAACAAGTCCGGTACAGCGCTCTCTGCCTCTGAGCACTTATTACTGGTCATGCTCAATTGTATTCTGCAGTCCCCAGGTTCTCACCTTCAAAGTTCCCATATGCAACACCCTTTAAAATTCGACTGTTTGAATTTAACTCAGCAAAATCTTTAATTTATACCTAATTAGGTAATAAAGTGACAAGTGCTTTGTTCAGAGAGCATCACATTAAAAGAGTTCTAACATCACGGGTTTTAGAAATGTTTAAAAGGGGTGCTGGCTTGGTCAGTCAGCAACTTTGTTAATCTCGGGGTCGTGAGTTTGAGCCCCATGCTGGGTGTAGAGATTACCTAAAAAGAAATAAAGGAAGGTGAGGAAGGTAAAGAAGGAAGAAAGAAAGAAGAAATGTTTAAAAGCCTGGACAAGAGTTACTAGATGATGCTGACAACTTGGGAAGTGAGAAGTGATCTAACAGCAAAACTGTGTTCGGACGCTAGTGCCTCGACATCCTGGTGGCTTTGAAAGTTTTAAGCTAAACAGTAAGCGGGATCAGCCTGAAGGTCTACTTATAATCCTGCAGGTCTTCACCCAGTGCAGGTTTCCTCCTTTTAAAAATCCTTTCTGAGTAGGTTAACATGATACTTGAATATACTCTTTAAAATAATATTTGTATTAAATATTTTATTATGGACATCATCCCCCCGGCAGGGAATGTTCACTAGTACTTTAAGCAGATAAATTATTTGGTCTTATTCATACATGGATTACACGACATTTTTAACTTCTAAACACGCTTCTCAAATACTGTCTTGACTGTTACAATGAAAATGCTTACTTTATTATTTATATTTTTATACAAATAACCCTAACAACATTAAACTGCAAAATGCTTATTCACAGTATTACTGACCCTTAATGATAAGCCCACCTTACAATACTATGGAGCTTAAAATTAAATACACAATCTTTACAGTGAGTAAAGAAAACCAATCTCTGAAATCAGGAAAACCACATCGTTCTTTTTTCCTCCAGTCTAATTTCAGCTCAAACTAGACTCTTTATTCTTTAAAAAATTCCACACCACAGAATGGCCATGGGCGCTTTAATTACAACACACAAAATAAAACTATAAGAGACACAAAACAGAAAAGATAACTTACTTAAAATGCACTTCCATAAAAATATTTTTATTTACTTTTCTAAAAGCTACCTAGTTGGTTTTATGCCAAGAGTGCAAACCTATATCACATTAATTTCCATTTTTCCTTAAATTTAATTGTAAGTCTATTTGAAATAAAGTCTGAAAAACTCTTAACCACCTTTTTAGTGCAAAAGCATGAATCTGAATAAACTTTAAACCAAAGAGATTTTTAAGTTACATATACCTTTAGCCCAACACACTGGAAATGGACTACAGCCGCTCTTCTCCATACAGACGGCACCTGCTGGTCTCAGGGCCGCTGGGCCCGCCAGTTCCAGCAACATAAACTCTGGCCTCTCAAGATCAGAACGGGCGTCCACGCACCAAGTCCCCGTTCATCGCTCCCACTGCGTATGCTTCGATCCACAGCCACACTAAGTTTCCCCTGTGTGCTCCTTTTCTCAGAGCTTGAAGCAAAATTTGGGAGGTGCTCCTTCTGTAATATTTTCCAGCAGCTTGAAGAATGCCTCTCAGTTACAGAATCTTCTGCTTCCGCAATCTGAAACACAGACCATCCTGGCTAGATTAAGCTCCCGAGCAGCATGAAACCAGCTAGTAATGTGACCCCACCAGCCTGGGTTCCTAGATTCATTCAGGGAAGGAGAGAGGGAGAGAGGGAGGGAGGGAGGGAGGAAGGGAGGGGAAAGAGGGAGGAGAAAAAGAAGGCCAATAGCCAGCACCTGATTACTATGCTAATCCCACCCTTCTGCTCAATTCATCCCGTCACAAAACCAACAGGCGATTCTGAAACTAAGTAAGCTGCAAATCAAGTCTGACCCAGATCATGTCTGTAGATGGCTCCTCCAACTATTTTTGTTTTCAAAGTCATGCCTCTGGCCGTTCAGCAGCCTAATTCTGACATTAAGACTTAAGATAATAGCCTTGATGAAAAATGAGTAATGTTGGGGGGAAAAATCTTGATCAACATTAAAAAGAAATCTGTAAAAACTATGTCTATAGGAACCCAGATATTTCCAAGGTAAAGATTTTTTTCAGGTTGATAGTTTCAAAGTAAGTTTGCAAATTTATATATAAGTATTTAGAAAACACATAAAAACAAGAATTTGAAGTTACGAGACTCTTTCAAAACTAGCTTAGGGAATAATGAGGAATCCAAGATACCTGACTTCTTAATTTCAAAACATGACTGAGTACTAAATTCATATTCCTGAAGAAGGAGGACAGAAAAACACTAACAATCTGTACTAGTAACTTTTTTCAAAAAATGTAAAGCTCCTTACCGTTTTTCCATTCAAACTGAGAGACAGTCTCGGGCATCTCTAAAATGTAGCTATCTGAACACACCGCACTTGGGCAGTGAGGCGGTAAGAAACTGGGCTCCTACAGCCTGTGTTGTCTGAGCACACGTGATACACACCCCAGACACATGCAGTTCAGCTCTCCCATTACGTGGGCAATTCTGTTTGTAGCAAATCCCACTAACGAAGAAAAAAAACCAAGTCCTCTAACTTGACTGTGAACACGACCAAGGGTTTAGGAATTCACTGACTTGTGAAAACAGGAGCTGGAAAAGGCTGGGGGAACAAGAGGCCTATCTGTGTGCAGTAACACCCCAGGACACCTAGTTTCATTTCGGACACACTGCTCTCCATGACGGCTTTGTGTCCAAGCGTTACATTCAGCCTCCTAAGAGCAGCAGAGCTCAAATAACCTTTTAGATGCTCCCAGTGAAAATGTATCATTCACCAGAGTGAACCCTGACCCCAGGCAACACTGGGAAGAAAAGGGGGCCCAGAAAAATACAGGCGAGCAAGCTAGGAAAGACACAGGAGAAACAGCAGGCAGATCATGGTTACCGGGAGCACTTGGGACACAATGGCCTACTCTTGTCATAGGCGGAGTCCAAGCACACCCCAAAAGCAAGTCTGGTATCTGACCCAGGGCCCTGACAATGGCCTGGGGTTTAATCTGAACCCCCAAATCACAGGCACAACACAGACTCTGAGTCTCTCTTGGAACTGAGGACTCAAAAGTTAAAAAACAGAAGCCACTTTACTAGTTGCCAACGGTATTTTACACACCCAATTTTCACATCTAAGCAAAATCAGTGCTGTGACATCCTTTAAAGATGAGTTAAAGACGGAGTCATAGAGGCAGGAAGAGACACAGCCTCACTGAGCTCACCCGTCATCCAAGGAGCCAGAGGCCTTCAAGTCCGCACATCCCCAGGAAGGGCTCCTGAGCCAGACGACGAGATGCCACAGCAGCAGGTGCACAGAAGACAGAGGGGCTGGGGCCTCCACGGCAGGAGAGGCGGCGAGGAGAGGACAGCCGTGGGAGCTCCTCAGGGGAGGGAGAGGAGTAACCGGAGGGTGGGTGGCAGCTTTCCCTCCCACCCCCACCAAGTTGCTTTACATTGATCTCAACATCCAAATACCACCACCTCAGGTGCAAAGTCCTGAGGGTACAAAAGATGACAAGATCCAAGAAGCAAAGATCCTCCAGGCCAGCAAGCAGAGCCCAGCCGGAAGCAGCAGCCTGGAAGAGCTGAGGAGAGCAGACAGGCAAGAGAGACGGGGCTCAGCCCCACAAAGGAGAAGCTACTGCGCTGCAGGGCGCACTCAGAGGAAAGCCATCGCACTTCACTCCTGACACCGCCCCAACCAAGCAGCGAAGAGGCACGTGTGGCTCAGGTGGAGGGGCACGGGCCTATGACCAAGGGGCTGAGAAAATACATGAGGACGAGTCACTCGGTGACAGCATCACTCCTGTTTGCTTCCCGCTTCCCGCTAAATGGGAAAGACCAATTATGCCTAGATTCCTGATCTCTGATTCCCTTGAAAGAGCAGGAAATTAATGGTGGCGTCAGAGAAAAAGGCGAGCAGTCCCTTTATGCACTCTGAGTAAGAAACTCTACACACTAACATAAAGGCCATCATTCCTTAAAGAGTTCTATAGCTTCTTTAAGCAACTCTTTGTGGTATCAGTATAGTTGAAAGCAACTCTGGAAAGTCCTACCTCACAGGTAAACTCTTCATTAAAATTTACAAGACAGATGCTACAATTCGCTCAGACCCCAATCCGTAGTCATCCTGGACTCCTCTTTCCTCGAAGCAATCCATCAGCAAAACCCAATAATATTCTTGCCTTTAAAATAAATCCGACCCATATACGTGCCCCCACATCACTGCCGCCCAGGCTGTGGTCATGCCCCACCAGGCTGCGGCTTCGGGTGTCGCCGCCCTATACTCTCTTCCCCATCAGCAGCCAGACCAACCCATTCCTGACGCCCATTCCAACATTTCACTCCTCTGATGAAGCTCACCACCATTTCCCCAATTCTTCCCTAATTCTGGTGCTCACTACATACTTAGCATGGTCCGCAAGGCCCTGTGCAAGGGGGCTCCCCTCCCACCTACACCCTCCGTCTTACCACAGACTGGCTCCCATCACTGAGCTCCCTGCTGTCCTCTGCCACACCAGGTGTGTGCCCACCGTTACACAGCCTGTCCTGTGCCCTGAGCCTGCTTCATTCCCCACTGACTGAAGCACTGACACCTTCTCCAATATCATGGGACTGACTTACACGTGTGTTTTCTGGCTGCCCCACTGCACCCTGACCTCCATGGCAGGAAAGAATCTGGTCTGTTCCATACAAACGGTCTTCCGGGCCTTGTCACTGAAGTGGTCAGTAAGAGGTTCGGGCCACATTGTGAACATCCGTCTGTCGCCTACAGGCAACAAGGAGATGGCAGAGACAACTTCTCTTCTCTTTTAGAAGCCCTGGCCGCAGCAAAGGCATCTAGGTGTTCGAGATGGCAGAACTCACACTAAGCTCGGGGACGGTGTGGCCTGCCTAGACCTTGGGTGCGCCTTTACCCGCAAGAGCCCTCTCAGCTCAGGCGCTTTGTAAGTATCCCCTGAATAAGAGAACAAGTGAAAGGAAAACTGACACAAAATCTAGGAAAACCTTGTGGGCCACCTCTCCGCACCCCACCTAAAAAATAAATCACACAACTGTAGTACTCTGGTACTCCTATGAGAACTTCCACTGCAAATTTCAATACAACATAAATGAAAATATTGTGTGAGATGAGACAAATCATTAAAAGGCTGGCAAACAAGGTGATGAGCAAGCTCAGGAAGCAGAGAAGGGAATATTCCAGAACCCTTCAGGTACTGGGCAGTACTATCCAATACGAACAGGTTCCCTACAGAAACCTGGCTTTAGGCGACCAAGCCACTGGAAAGACCTATTAAGAAAGAAGCTGCTTCTCTCTCTAATATATAAAATCTTAAGAGGGGGGAGGGCCACCTGGGTGGCCCAGTGGGTTAAGTGTCTGCCTTCGGCTCAGACCATGATCTCAGGGTCCTGGGGATCAAGTCCCATGTGCGGCTCCCTGCTTAGCGGGAAGCCTGCTTCTCCCTCTCCCTCTGCCCCTCCCTACCCTGTGCTTGCTCGCTCTTGCTCTCTCTCAGAGAAATAAATAAGATCTTTAAAAAAAAAAAAAAAAGCTTCCTATAAATGTCACCAAAAGCATATCACACAAATTCAAGTCTGACTCTGTTTCTCAAATAGTTACATGGTTTTATTTGTTGGCCTTAAGTAATACTCGAGGGGAGTACTTCTTGGAAGAATAAAGCCCTAGTAAATGCTTTCAAGTCAGCTAATAGGAATGTGAAAGAAAACGAATTCATATTACACATACAGAATTCAAAATTTACCTTTTACTTCATTCATGTTTGCATTAATCAAGAGTTATAATTTTAAGTAAAATCAACACTACTGTACTGTGAAAGCTCCAATGATCGACACACCCTCACTTCCAAAGCTGGGTAGCCCCTCCTAAACTCAATTCTATGAAGACTCACAGCATCATCACTTCTATGTCATTGTGCCTCACTATTTCCGCCACAAGACAGAAATAACTTTTCTGAAAATTTTAATCTATCAACAAAATTTAAGACTTGATAAGGATGAAAGAAATTTAATCGTAAGAAAGGGTGTAATCATGTTCTGAAGACAAAGAGCTAATAGGTCTCAAAATACAACATACTCCGAAAGGTGACAGTGTTACTTTCTGTTCTCGCAGAGTTTCTAACAATACTGTACCTCCTCCCTTCTGGTACGCTGGAGGAACCCTGGGGAAGCTGAGGAAGGCACTACATTTGCAACTGGAAGATATGAAGGACCCCACGTCTATCTGTCAGACAAGGAAAGACTCATTTCCCCACCCTGAACTTCGGTCTGTGCATGTGCACCAGCACGATGGCAATGCCTGACGTGAGAGTGGCTGCGCGCCTGCCGTCAACTCAGCGACACTAATGACGATGAAAATACACGATGACGGTGCGATGGGGATACCACGCTAATGCTTACTCTAAGCCAAGCCCTATCCTAAATACTGTAAAAAGACGGACTCGAATTAGTAACGGACTTCATGAGGTCGGCTCCAGCACCCACTTAAGACATGACCAACAGAAGCACAGAGCGCTGGGTGACTTGTCTGAGGCCGCAGACTTCCCGCGCGGCAGAGGCGGACGTCAGGCCCGGGCAGCCAGGCTCCCGTGCGCGCTCCTTCGCTAGCCCGCCGCAGGACTTCCCCTTCCGTCTCGGTCAGTAATTCCAACACAAGCCACCCGGGACATGCGGACACACTGACGAACCGAGACATGGAGCGACATGCCCGACGTCACCGCTACACGGTCGGCGGCGGAGCCCGCACAGATACATAGATAGATAGATATAAAGTAACTAAAAAAGGTATAGAAGAGTATGTAGACTGTGGTATTTCATCGTAAAGGGAAAATACAGGTACATATGTGCTTCCTGTTATATGCACAGATCACCACAGACGTTTACAGGATTACGAACAGAAGGTGAAAACATCAACTGTCTATGTTTTTACCTTAAGAAATAAGAAAAATAAGAGCCAAAACTCTAAGTATAAATAAAGACAGAATAAGTAGCAGTGCTACACATTAGCATACAAAGCTGAAGGAAAAATGAATAATGTGAATCCTACCTTTAAAATTTTGGTAGCTTGTTCATCATGAATTTATGGATTTTTTGCATTAATTTTTGTTGTTGTTATTTTAAACACTGCATCAAGCTATTACTTATCTTGATTACCAAGGTTTTCACTGGCTTCACCGATATGCCTCACCAAAATCCTGGTCCTCCCCACATTTCACTTTCTCCCAGTGGCTGTCTACCTCAACTCCAAGGATCCCCATGCCTAGGCCTTATTATCGAAGGGGTTTGTAAAACTAGAAACATTTCTGCCCAAAGCATGTTAAACACAATCACTTGATTTTTAAAGTGAGGACAAAACAGTATCTAGCGCTTCTTTTTCAAGGACCAGAGCCACAGTATCGCAACTGTCAGAGCCTTATCTGTCTTCCTTCAAACAGTTACAATGAATTTTTTACATTGGATCAGCAAACTCCTGGATTTATAAATGTCTGATTTAAATAGGAAGCAAGCCCTAAATATCGGTTAACAAAATCAGTGCATGATGACGGATATTCCCATGTCCTATGACATGGCAGAAATCATACATTCTTTCCTCCCTACTCCGGTCTACAGGGCCTGACAGCAGCAAGGCCTCAGCTCCAAAGGCCACGCTGAACCTCATCGGGGCCACACGGACACAAAGGAACTTTTGTAAACGGCTAGCGTGTTACAAGATTCCTCCCCCCACCGTTCTTTTAACTCAAGAAATTAATCTCTAAGCACTAAAATGAAAACAAGAGATGTGAGATTTCTGAATCCAAGACGGAGGCAAAGGCTGGCCGTAGAACACTGTGAAAAGCCTAGGAGCTACACTGCTCAGAGAGGCTGAGAGAGCTCCAGAGGGGCAGGAGCCAGGAAGCCGCAGCGGGCTACGCGTTTGCCACCTTGGGGAACGAGACGGTGGCGGGGCATCCGGGTGCTGCGCACACACAGCCGCCGCCAGAGCCACGGGCACGGCCCCGGCGGGCAGGATGCTGATGGCTGCACAGCACGCACGGTAAAAAGCAAGGGTGCCAACAGCACGGGTGGAACCCAAACTGACAGGCTGACACAAGAGATCACGTACGGGATGCAGGATTCCAAGCACGTGAAGCGTGCAGGACAGGCAATTCTGTGAGTCTGAGAGATCGGGGGCTGGTTGCCGTGGGCGGGGACCGAGACCAGGGAAGTGACTACGGGGGGGACTAGGAGCTGATGCTTAATTTCTTGTAATTTTAAACAAGGCTAGATCAAAGAATTATTAGACTTATTTATTTTCCACAGTAGTTAAGCTCCTTTAGGATTAATGGGTACTTCTTTGTCTTAGCTGACTTTCTGGAGACTTACTTTCAGATACCAACTGTAACTTATTGTTCAATACATTCCAAGTTACATAAAATAATACATTCCCTTTTTTCACTTTAGCCAATGTAAAGTTTCTGCCATTTGCACCTCAAAATTTCTTCGATAATAAAATTAATCTAAGAATTTGGTGCGTGCCTCCTATATGCCAGCACTGTTCAGATACCCACAACCAGATCTGCGGGGAGGGAGTGTGCGGTGTGTGCCGATGTCTGTGGTCTAAACACACGCACCCTGTCTGGTTTCCAGCTCCCAATACGGCATCAACCAGCTGGCACCGGCTCCAGCATCTCTCGCTCTCTCCCTCACGTGTGTTCTCTGCCCACATGGAGTTTACATTCTACCAGGGGAGAAAGACAACAATAAAATCATAAACGACTAAATGATACAGTATAGTGCCAAGTGGTGTTACTTTAAAAACGACTCAGCTGGGCAGGGTCGGGGACAGGAAGGGGGCACCAGGAATGCAGGCTGCAGAACTCAGCGGGCACGGTGAGCTACCCTGAGAAACACACACACACGTACATTAGACCGTGGACATTCAAGAACATCCTCTTTTTCTTTTTTTAATCTACAAGAAAGTCACACAGTATGTACTCTCTGGGGCTTAGCCATTTTTTAAAAAGCATGATATGAAAAGCTGCCACGCGGGGTCAGGCAGCTCCGCAGTCACGGCAGGCAAGTACCGCAGCGCACGGGCCACCACTCTCTCTCCATTCTACCGTTGAGGAGCAGTGCGCTATCTCCCGCCGGACGATTACAAATGACTCGTTCCTCGCTACACATGTGCCCACATTTCTGTCGTGCGTCCACCTGGAATGGAAGCACGAGGCCAGTGTGTGGGCTCCACGTTAGTAAAGGCTACCAACCTACTGTCCTGATTGTCCTGTCAGCTGCGTCTGCGAATTCCCACTGCTCCCTAATCTTCAAAAGCAAAAATTAAGCAAATAAGCCTAACTTTCAAAGTGGTGGTATAAGCTGAAGGAGGAGCTGTACTCATACGCCCACAGTGATGCCTCCCGCGGCACACACGAGCTGCAACGAAATCGAACACTGTTTTTAGTAACAATATAAATGAAACCGAGAAGCCATGTTCGAAAGCGCTCAGAGGTCCTGTCCGTGGGAACACTGGCACTGTTATTCTGAAATGACACACAGCTTTCACACACATGAACGATGAAGCAATGACATCAAAATACCAGTGTTAAGAACCAAGATTTTTTTTTTTTAAGATTTTATTTATTTATTAGACAGAGAGAAACACAGCCAGAGAGGGAACACAAGCAGGGGGAGTGAGAGGGAGAAGCAGGCTTCCCGCCGAGCAGGGAGCCCGATGTGGGACTCGATCCCGGGTCTCCGGGATCATGACCTGAGCCGAAGGCAGCTGCTTAACCAACTGAGCCACCCAGGCGCCCCCAAGAATCAAGATTTTAAGCAAAAGAGAAATGAGATACAAGCTTACAATATTAGGGAAGTTAAACCATTTTAATCTTATAATTTTTTTTTAAATTTTATATTTTATTTGTTTGAGGGGGGAGCAGCAGAGGGAAAAGAAGAAGCAGGGGGGGAACAGCAGAGGGAAGGAAGAAGCAGACTCCTGAGGGAGCCCGTCGTGGGGCCCGATCCCAGGACCCCAGGACCATGACCCAAGCGGAAGGCCCAACCGACTGAGCCACTCAGGTGTCTCATTTTAATCTTAAATTTAAGTTGGACGTATCGAGATAAACTCATGACTTATTTTTTTTCTCTTCCTAAAAAATATACATCTATCTCTATACCCTAAAAAAGCCCAGAAGCATGACATCCTAGCATTACCTATCACGGTACCCAGATCATAGTCCTTAAACGCCATCTGCCACTAAGAGTACTCAAGGCTCCCTAGAGAGATGGCTGATTTCAGGTCTGTGGCAAGAAGGAAACAAACTGAGCCTGGAACTATGTTACAATGCCCATACACAAGAAAACTATAAAAAATTACTGTAGCCTTCCAAAGGACACGGAAGGTATCTATGAAGAGCAACCTGACCATCAAAAAGAATGACTACAGTAAATTAACATATACATACGTGTGTAGACATAACACATATATAGGTCATCTTAACATCTATGCATTTACGATTCCAAAAATAACTCCCCACGTGCGTAAGTCACCACTGGAGTTTGTTGGCTAAGGGACCATTCTGAAACTAGTAAATACAAGAAGTATGCATTTATCCTACGTCTTCTGTATGAGCTGTATTTCAGAATACATTTCAGGATACCCCAAGAGTTTAAGGGAAAAAAACAAACAAACAAGAAAGATCCAGCAAAGGAGTACAGCAGGCATGGCCAAATCAGATCATCACCATTCCCGCAATTCCAGTAGGAAGTACCCAGGCCACTGCCACCAATGCCCGCAAAAGCCACTAGGGGGAAGAATCACAACACCATCTGAACAAATAATTACTGTTCCCTAAGAGGTGAAATCAACAGCAAGTATTCTTGCCCCCAAAGTTGAAGCTCATTCTAGCTGGACTTCAACCAGTTTTTAAATTTATGAATTAAATGACATCACATGATACAAGCAACCAAACTCGGAATGTGGGAAATTCTATAGGATAAATGATAATTTCTTCAAAAGCATCAACAAGGGGCGCCTGGGCTCAGTTGGTTAAGCGACTGCCTTCCCTTCGGCTCAGGTCATGGTCCCGGAGACCCGGGATCGAGTCCCACATCGGGCTCCCTGCTCGGCGGGAAGCCTGCTTCTCCCTCTCTCACTCCCCCTGCTTGTGTTCCCTCTCCCTCTCTCACTCCCCCTGCTTGTGTTCCCTCTCTGGCTGTGTTTCTCTCTATCAAATAAATAAAATTAAAAAAAAAAAAAGGCATCAACAAAAGCTGTTATTTAAAAAAATAAAACTGAAAAGGTGCAAAGCAGAGAAATGCAAGAGATACACCAACCAACAAGCAAAAGGCTTTTTTAAAAAACGGGGAAATTAGAAAATTAAACATTACCTAGTTTTATTAGAGAAAATATTCCCTCCCTCTCCCTTCCTTCTTTCCTTTTTTCCCTCCTTTCCTTCCTTCCTTCCTTTCTTTAAGTAGGTTCCACACCCAGCATGGGGCCTAACTGAGGGCCCAAACCCACCACCCTGAGATCAAGACCTGAGCCGAGGACACTCAAATGACCTAGCCACCAGGTGCTCTGAGAGAATATTTCAAATTACTTTTAATTACACAGGGCATGATAAAGGTTGAAAAATGGTTCATTATCTGACTCTAGTTTTATCTATATTTCAAATTTTCCACAATAAAGAGTTTTTTAAAAGAACCAAGGGAACACCTACCACACACACATTCATTTTTCTAACAGCCAACTGAGTTAAAGACAAAGCAGTACTGTAAATACAATGTTGTCACACATACCCTAAGTCCATATCAGAAGTGAGTATGTTTAAAGTGTAGAGCCAATCAGAACCCAGGGTTTTAAAGGAAGGGGGAGGGCAGAACTTCAGCAGAATAAAATGTGCTCTGTACATCTACTAGTCAAGCTGTCCACAGCTGAGAGAACCAAAGTGGAGAAAGAAGCCAACATGTCCCACCCGTGCAATGCTCCAGGACACACTGGGAGAAAATGTTCACATGAACCACTCAGAGGGATCCAGAATCGAGATTACAATTCACCAAAGGTGCAGCTCTCCTGGTCCAGGGCTGAGCATGTATGTTTCATCATAACTTATCCCAACGGATCGTTAGTATAAATAATAAGTACACTCAGATGTCTCCATGACTCTCTGGCTGCAGGAACCATTGACTGGACAAGTCCTCCAGAAGGAAGTTACCTTGCTGGCTCATTACAGGGTTATCTCATACTGGGCTAGCTGAGACAGATTCAAAGCAAGATCCAGTTCTAAACTAGCTTCTGAAGCCCTATCTCAGATTCACTCTATTATCTGAAACGAACAAAAAGGAAATCAGTTTTTGCTAATGTGCTGACAATCTACGGAATCTTAATTCTCAGTATGTCTTTATCCTTTAAGAGCAGGCCAAACCTTTCTCAATTCAAATCTTTTTTTAACTAATACAATCAACTATGGGCAAACCTAGAAGACACAATGGGCAATTTTAATTTTTGTAAACCTAAATCCCCTGAAGAGGTTAACAGAAGAAAAACATGTACAGATAAATTTACATTTACAGCTAAAGGCACAGAGCAGTCACAAAGTCCACAAATGGCTACAAGGTAAGACTGGAGAGTGGGTGGGGAGACCCCTGTAAAAGACAGCCCAACAAAGACGAAAGGTGCAATCGGCTGGCAAGCACACCGAAAAGGCTAACTGGGGGCCCCTTCCTCCCTCCTGTTGTCACATTTTAGGGAGCTTAATTGGCCTGAGAAAAAGACTGGATCTTGATTTACCTCAAGGACAGTCCATCAGTTCCTAATTCCCAAACTGAAACTCCTTATAAGGCCTCTGCACACCTCCAAGAGCAAATGTAAAAAAGCAATTCAAAACTTATCAGTCCCACAGTACACGTCCTTTACTGTACTACATTTTAAAAGAAGATAAAAGAGGTGCCTGGAGGGGGGGGAGGCTCAGTCATTGGGCGTCTGCCTTTGGCTCAGGTCATGATCCCAGGGTCCTAAGATCAAGCCCCCTAGCGGCTCCCTGCTCAGCGGGAGGCCTGCTTCTTCCTCTCCCACTCCTCTGCATGTGTTCCCTCTCTCACTGTGTCTCTCTGTCAAATAAATAAATAAAATCTTTTTTAAAAATAAATAAATAAGTAAAAGCAGACAAAACTGAAGTTGAAGCACTATACAACATTCTCAACTTAAGCCCCACAGAAGTTTGAAATCCAAAAAATTACCTGTACCTGAAGCTTTCAATCCATTAAGATAGAAGGTATTCTAGAAGACCGTTAAAATACTGACTACTGCTCTTCTGGAATGCTGTCCTTCCATGCATCTTATAGATAATAAGATTGCTCATTAAAAGCAGGAAAACTAAACATCACAAACAGATGGAAAGATAATTAACAGCAACAACTGAGCACATTCAAAATCTGATCATAGGGAAAAACAATAAGACCTAATTATAACAGAGAGGAACATGGATCTCCTATAATACAGGAGTTACTTAAAACATACATAGACCTAATTTGAATATTTTTTTAAAAATCTATTTTACTTGCCATTAAATGTTTAGGGGTAGAAGGATCAAGAAACTGCAAAAATACGTTAAAAGTATTTAAATTTCCTTCTTATAATCATTATTGCATGCTTCTATATTTACCTCCTAGGGAAATCATAATTTAGTTCAGCTATGGTTTTAAGTATTTCCACACCTCATTATGCTAAAAATAAAGTTATGAATGAATTTGTCTACATAAAGTACACTTAAATTTTTTATGAGAGAAAGTACGTGTGCTTTTTGCTCTAAGTAGATATAAAGTCTGGAGAGAATTACAGATGCTCAAGGCACACGCCCCTCATTGGCATCCCTGAATTCCCACCTAAGAACCACCTCTGAGTACAGGAATTTCCTAACGTATTTCCCAAGCTTTTTATGGAAATCAAATACTATCTTTAAGTAAAGAACAGAAATGTGAATTAACCTAATAAGAATAAGAGAACACAAAAATAATAGCATCGATACCTACAGGATTTAATGGGAAACATAACTACATATTCCTAGTCCCAAAACTTATGCAATACCTTGACAGCTGTTTACACGTGACCTCAGAGCTACAACGCATACCCCATACAACATGACCTTTCTACCCAGTGAAAACTACACTGTGTCATTCTGAACACCCTCTGGCTCAGCTGAGTCCCGCCTCAGGCTCACAGCTCTCGGAGAAGACAGCACGTTCCCTCCCCGAGTGCACCTATCACAGCCTCATCCCCAGGCCCTAACTCAAGGTCACACTCTGCAGACAGAAGGCACGGGTCACCACGCCCACAGCTGCAGCAAAGGACACACCTCTGCACTACCATCCGGGCCGATCCCCCCCCCCCCCCCCCCCCCCCCCCCCCCCCCCCCCCCGCAACAGCCACAGGAGGTCCCAATATGAAAAAATCAGTCATCATGATTACCGTGCCAAAATCCGACCAGACTTTTCATCCTCCTCTTCTTGATAAAATCCACTTATCACCTAACTCCCATTTTTTCCCCCACATAAAAAGGTACTGCTTTTCCTTTCACTTCTTCTTACTTAAAATAAAAGTAAGGTGGGGGAAAAGGCGTGGGTAAGGGCAAACAGAAAGGAGGACACATCTTCTTTCACTATTTGAACAATCTTGGGTGTATACACCGTAATCGAAAATCTGACCTTCGTTACCTAAAATCTTTCATAAATCTAAAGATTTAAAAGTCAAGTCCAAGAGAACCAATAAATTGTTATTAATTTAAAAAATCTTATATATTCACTAATTCGGAATTTTTCATTCAAGAACTTTCTATCAGGATTTAGGACTAAATGAAGCGCACACAAGAGTGGTTAAAGTTTTCCCAGGTACAGTTCAGCCCGAGGGCTGACCACGTCTCATCTGCCCTAGGTCCACTGAAAGATGATTAAATGTAGGCTCCACAGTTTCCACAGAAATGCAACAGCAATGCAAGTCCAGAACAAAACTATCATTTCCAGGTGCCCAAATCCTTCCCTACTAAGTTTCAAGTACTAGTCTAGCCATGGGGCCCAGAAATCACAGTCAATCTAGAGTAGGTCAAGACCTCTGTTGTACTGAGTTGGGTCAGAGGCCCACCCAAACACCATGACTCTCCTGGGCTTTTTATTTCAAAGCAGCCATCAGTAGCACGGGAAAACTATGTGGTATATACATACTCACTTTAGGGTCTGTCACATCATAAAAGATATACAGAATAAAAATTATTTCAATACTCCTAGTTCTAGCATTAATTTTTAATGATAATCTCAATTTCACAAATTAACAAAGGTATTTTTAAAGGGATAGACTTAGTTATTAAAATCTATGTAAAAACACTAGGAGAGGGCGCCTGGGTGGCTCAGTGGGTTAAAGCCTCTGCTTTCAGCTCAGGTCATGATCTCAGGGTCCTGGGATCGAGGCCCGCACGGGGCTCTCTGCTCAGCAGGGAGCCTGCTTCCTCCTCTCTCTCCCTCTCTCTCTGCCTGCCTCTCTGCCTACTTGTGATCTCTATCTCAAAAAAAAAAAAAAAAAAAAAAACTAGGAGAAAAGCCAGAAACAATTCCAAATCTCCATCCAATCACCTGACAGATCGGAGGAAAAAATGAACAGTAGCTCTGTACAGGGCGTGGGTCACTGCGGGGGCTCCAGTGCGGACTGGACGAGCGCATAAGCCCTCGCCCAGCTCGCTGCTCACACACAGTAGCACGGCGCCAGCAGAGTGGGCAAGAGACAGGGCCAACCGGCTTCGGCCCGGAGCTGGAACTGACTGTTACATTCAGGACAGCACAGCATCTGGCAAGTCCGCAAGAAATGCTACTTTGCATTAAATACAATGCAGAATAAACCAATTACCCCAAGCCAGTTTAATAACAAAATAACTAAAATGAAAGTTTTGCCAAAATACAGATTCTCCTCTGTCAAAATGGAGATTAACTTCAGATTTTCCAGATCATAAAATCAGTAGCTAAATTAACATTAAAATAAGAAAATTTCTGTCATAATATTTCTCAGAAAATTTAGAAATAGAGCATATGAACTGCTTTCCATTAAAAAGCGCTGACTTGGGAACATCCGCTTCGGATGTGCAGGAGTGACTGGAACGGGAAATACACCCCGCCACCAGCACCACCACCATGTTAAACAAATAGAAAAATGGTCAAAATCCATGAAACAGCCTTTTCCAGATTTTGAGCCAGTGAGCGGCGCAGGCCTGTGAGCCCCATCATCCCCTCTCTGTCCAGCTGGCAACACCCATGGTCCAGGGCCCAGGAAGGGAATCCAAGACCCAGTAGCCTCAGGTAGTTTGAGGAGAGAAAACCAAGTTTTGGGAAGCTGAGTGGCTGAAATTTGCAAGGCAGAGCATCAAAGATCCAGGAGTGATAGAAAATGAGTTTCAGAAATCTGTGTGAAGACCAGAAGATAATGGAACAGTATGTTTAGCACGCTGAAAGAGGGGAAAAAAAAACTGTCGACCTAGAATTTCACACACCCAGCAAAAGTTTCTTTCAAAAATAAAGGTGTTTATCAAGATATGATAGACTCGTACAATGAAATACAACTCTGCAGTTAAAAGGAACAAGGGGGAGCCTGGGTGGCTCAGGCGGCTGAGCATCCGACTCTTGGTTCTGGCTCAGGTCATGAACCTGCACCTCCCCCATTCCCTCTCAAAAATAATAATAATTTTAAAAGGAATGAATTACAGACCTGTACAACAACATGAGTGAACTCAGCAATACTATGCCTAAACAAGCCTCACACAGCACGCACACGGTAGGATTCTGTCGACAGGAAATGCCTGGGCCAGCAGAACTGATCTGAGTGGGGGAAGCAGCAGTGGTCAGGGATCAGGGTGAGGACGGCAGCAGGAGTTGGGGCAGGGACCGTGAGCACAAGAGCAGGAAGGAACCTTATTAAGGGAAATGAAAACGGTCTATGTTTCAGTAAGTGCTTGGGTTGTACGGGTAGACGCATTTGCCACAACTCAATGAACGTGTACTTGAGTTACGTGCGGCTGGCATATAAATGCGACGCTGGAAGAAAAACACCCTACACAGGTAATGACGTCTAATAAACACCACGCATGCTGAAACATGTAAGGTCAGGTACACTGATATCTGCAGTTTACTCTGAAATACACCCTAAAAAATAAAATGGATTACTGTATGGAGGAACGGTTCTTTACGTGAGAAAGCAAGAACAGTAACACATCATAGGAAGAATCCAGGGAGTGTAGGAGTCTAAGGATGTTAAGCGTCAATTCTTGCAACGTTGGCGTTGGTTTGAAAATTACTATAATGAAACGTTGGGTATAAAAATAAATATGAAGCGAGATTTCAGAGGAAAAAAAAAAATAACAGGACAGAAGGGAGCTTGAGCCTTCCATAATGGTTACATGAAGACAATGGAGCAATTTCTCCCACAGATAATTCTAAAAATCAGATTCACTAAAAACAACTATCTGAAGAAGCTGGAAAATGACCAGAGGCAAGTCGGCACCTGAGGAGAACTCACCATCCAAACTGCCCCAGCACTGGTACAAACTAGGAGTGTCTGCCACCTTCCTGCCTGGTAACCCTGCCAGCCCCGACTCTGGGAGGGCAGGACTGCGCCGCTTCAGGTGCAGCAGACTGGCTATAAATTTACGGGGGAAATTTTGGAAACAAGAGAGCTGCAAAATGCTGAGCTCCAAGTCTGAATATAAATACACTGCCGAAAGCCCTGGCAGATGGTGACACTGTGCATGGGCAGGACAAGCCAGGAAGCACAGGGGCACACACTGGAGGCAAGGGTTCTCCCCTGAAGAACGGAATTACTCGGGACATCTGTCAGGCTGCTGCTCCCCAACCCAGGGTGAGCTCTAACAGCAGCAAGGTAAAGTCTCACTGGCATGAGGTCTTAGAGGAAAGAAATGGGGGTTGGGGGACCAACTGAAATTTAGAGGAGGGGTGCTGAGAGAAGGGGAACCCCAAGATAAACCCCCAAACCCGAGAATACATTCTACTCCAACCTTTGACTAACCACCAAAGTATAAAGATGCATGTGAGACTACCCCCCAAGGGCCCAAGAAGGAAGGAAGGAAGGAAGGAAGGAAGGAAGGAAGGAAGGAAGGGAGGGAAGGGAAGGAAGGGAAGGAAGGAAAGAAGGAACGGAAGAAAGGCAAGGAGGGAAAGGAAAAGAAGGAAAAGAAATATATCAACTGATCAGCAACCTCATCAGCTGCTAAGAATAACCAGATGTATACATCCTGAGTGCAGGTGCGCATGCGTGTGGGCACACACACAGAAGGCACCAGGACGCAGTACCACCTGGTGGCAAAGGTACACACATACCACTCAGACCTTGGCCTCCAAAGTCCATTTCCCACCAGAAGGAACCAGGGATTCTTGGAGAAAGAGCTGATTCCATGACGGGGCAGAGAAACTACAAGAAGCGCTGGGAGTATCTTAATGTGCCAAAAGGAAGGAAATGCTCAGAAAATAATGGGGACATGTCAAAAAAAGACAGGCGATGATCATGGGAGGCCAAAGCAGGGGGCACTCCAGCATGAAAACGAATGAGAACGAAGGACTATAAGCCACGGAATGAAGTCAGAATCTGTGAAGGACCAGCGGGCGAACGAGTAAGTGAACGGGGGGGGGAGGGGGGGGCAACTCTCCTTATGGGGGAGTCCCCGCTGACAGGTGAGAAGGGATGGCATCCTCACTGCAGACGAGCCCGTAGTAACTGTCTCAAGCAAGAACCATCAGTGGGGGGCCAAACGATCAGTAGGAAAGTTCGCAAGGTCACACAGCCTCAACTACTTCCCTACAGAGTCTTCATTAGTCACAAACGATAAATGCTAGAGCGCAGACCCTAGACAGATGTCATCCTAACTTGATCACCTGATTTGAGGTCAATAATTCTCAAATTTTAGAATACATCAAAATCATTTTTAAAAACGTAGCCTCAAGCCCTAAGTTTCTGACTCAGCAGGTCAGGAGCGGGACGCAAGCACCTGCAGCCCCACCGATTCCCAGGTGCTCTGCTCACCAGTCCAGTAACAGAACCAGCTGGTACCGTGCACCATCCTGAGAGGGATATAATGGATCTGAGAAACAATACAATGCCCCGAGAGAGGCACAGTACCACTTCAACAGCCAGGCCCCCAAAATGCATAATCGGAGTTGAAGCATGAGAAGACATCACAGGAACCCAAACAGAAGAATGACCTACAAAACAACTAGAACAGTCAATGCCATGACAGAGAAAGGCTGAGAGACATAGTTGGGCTAAAAGACCAGACGTACTCCTGGACTGGGCCCTACACGGGGGAAAACTGCTGTCACTGACGGAGAAACTGTGACTACTGACTGTATACTAGAGAGGGCGGAAATGTGAAATTTTGTCAATTTGATGACTATACTGATTATTTTGGTTATATAAAAAGTCCCTGTTCTTAGCAAATACTAAAGTACCTAACAGTAAAGGGCATGAAGTATGCAAGTCACTCTCTAAGGGTTCGGTGCGTGCAGATGTGTGCGCACATCTATGTGCAGAGGTGGGGTGGGGGCATGAGGCAAACATCACAAAATGTTAACAACTGGGAATCTAGGTGAAGCGTATCTGGAAGTTGGCTATACCACTTGTTAAAACTTTTCCATTATAACAAAACAACGTTCCATTTAAAAAAGAACACAAAACCAACCAAACAACAACAGGGAACAGCACTCAGAGTGCTGCCCACCACACCACCTGATGCTGAGGAAAAGGGCAGAAGCGAGGCCAGCCCACACTGCAAATGACAGATGTCCAGACTAGGGAGCCTGAGTTATCCAGGAAAGCCAAAACTGACTACCATCTTTCAGTACATTTTGTTTAAGAAGTGCAGTTAAGCACCCTTTTGACCACAGAAGAAAACACACACGGTTAAAACACTTTGACAACTCCCTCTTCTCTTCTGCACAGGCAACAGCTCGGTGCAACAGCGGGCCCCACTGCAAGCGGTGAGCAGACAGCGCCATGCCGTACAGCAGCACCCACGGCTCGGCTGCACGGTGGCAGCTGCGGCAGGACCGCCGCCTGACCGACAGCAGCTGGAAACGTCGCCAATTGCAAGAAGCATCCCAGCACGGGCCAAGCCTTCAAAACCCTTTACCGCGGAGATTCCCACAGCCAAACACAGGGACAGGGTCAGACAATAAAAAATTCGAGGCAGAACATCCTCCTCCCCTCCCTTCCGTTCCCAAACACCACTGTCAAGGAGGCTGAGTGCATACCTACCGCGGGATGACCACTCAGAGTACGAGCAGCCAAGCCCCGGAGCCCAGGGCAGCGGCTGTGATAGCAGCAACCACACAGCAGCGCAGCGAGGGCCGCCGACGGTGCACCTTACTGGACCGCTGGGTTCCACTACAGCCGCACGCTGCAACACCCTCTGATCAGACAAGAATAAAGACCTCATCGTTTAAATGAATGGCCTTCTTGTTTTCTAAAGTCAAACAAAGTTTGATTTTTAAATGAAAATTAAACACACACACAACTTTCCACTCTAATCCCCCTCCCTACCCACTGTTGCGGCTCTGCTAAGAAGGGCTTATTAGGAAAGAATGCTAAATGCGGGACATCACAAAGGACCACAGAGTAACCACAAGCAAACCTCTTACATGCTGTGAAGAGCCCTGATTTATAATCTCAATTAAGCCTTAAGGTCAGTGGAGCTAACTTGTATTATTTTCTGTGTACATTCTTATGTCTAGCTGTTTAAAACATAATTTTTTAAAATATAATTGTACCCTACAATTACACCTGATTAAAGATAGAGCTAAAGACTGTCTAATTAAGTTTGTCATGAATCAGAAAAAACATTTTTTATTAATTTTAAAGCTAGTAAAACTACTCCTCTCCACAGCTACAATAGCTTGAACATGGAATCTTAAAAATAATTTAACTTTTTAAACATCTTTTCTTTATGCTAATTACATGACATCTATAACATACAACCACGTTATACAAAAACAAACCACATTATGAAGTCTTCTGGCCATGAATAAAAATATAAAAAACAACCAGACTCCAAGGTAATACATTTCCAGAAAGTTTTTGTGCTACAATCTATTTCACTTAAACTTCCAGGATACCCAATCCAGAAAAATGGAATTTAACCCACTAGAAAGGAAAAGCGAGCTCAAGTGTGTGCACAGAGGCGCGTGCCTGTGTGGGTGTTTAACACGTACGTGTGTACACATGAAACAGTGTCTGCTGGGCTCGACCACAATCGGTGTGTGAGCCCGTCACAGAGAAGACGTGGCCTATTTCCATCACCCACAAAACGCCCGCATGCCCTTTGGTACTCATCCCTCCCCTCCCTCGCCTCAGCCCGGGGCCACCACTGATCCCGTCTGTTCCCAGAGTTCGGCCTTTATCTGAGGGCTAGCAGGGCGGAAGCAGAGTTACGCAGAGCTCTGTGTCTGCCCGCCACACAACGCTCCGGACCGTGGCAGTCAGCACCCCTCTGTCGCTGATCATGATCCCACCGCAGAGTCGCTCTGCAACCGGTTACCCCAGTCCCCACCGGATGGACTGTTAGCGGTTTCCCATCCTCAGTAAATACGAATAAAGCTGCTATAATAGCAATCGTACACAGGCCTTTGCGTAGACACAAATTTTCACTTCTCTTGGGTAAGGGCCTCCATGAAGGACTACGGGATAGTATGGAAAGCATATATTCAAGTTCATAAGAAACTGCCAAACTATTTTTCAAGGTGGCTATAACCTGCGCATCCCCAGCAGCAAAATGTGACCTAGCCCTAGCGGTCCCACACCCCAGCACCTGGGCACCGCCACCTTCGGCTGCCTTGTTTTGAGGGGACGGGAGGCACTCTCATAGGACTGCAGTGCCACTCACTGTGGCGGTCACAGGCACTTCCCTAATGTTGAAGGACGGTGAGCGTCTTTTTGTGTACTTATTGTTATCTACAGGAAATGGATGAAATATCTACTCAAATCTTTTGGCCAAAATTCACTTGAATTTTTTGCTGAGACACCTATCCTTTCTAATAGTTTATCAAAGAAGAAATGATGGAAAGTTTCTATATTTTCTTAAACCACTTAGAATTCACAAGCAGTAGACACAAACCTAAAATGCTTCCTTGTCATCACCACTCCCAACACCCTACCTGCCCGCCCCCCAGAGCTACAGTATGCCAAGGCAGGTGGAAAGAAAGAAATACCCTCTCTCACCCTTAATCAGAATTTAAGAGGCAGGAAAAGCTGCCTGCCTACTTCTAGGGTCAGAAACAGACCTGTTCTCCTATTTCTACAAGTCTTCACTAAAGCCACAATCTTTCTTCAATATGAGCAGCAACACCAATGAATGAGAACCACGTGCGACCGCCGGCAACACCAGGGACAACACATCCCCACGTGGCAGAAGTGCGGCTGGCACGTGACAATACTGATGGCCTGCAGAGCGCTGGCCCGGCGGCGACCCTCCCCTGTCACGGGCAGGGCCCGCACACAGCAGCAGCACGGGCGCGTGGGAACAGGGGCTAGGCTTCCTCGTAAAGGAACCGCACGGCCTGCCGCCAGCACGTGGAGCCTCAGGCAGACTGCCTGGTGCCTGGCTCTCCCCTACAGCAGGGGGGACGGTAATCACTACCCTGTTGTCGTAAAGAACACACACAACTCAAGCACACACAATGAATGGCACACATAAATGGCAGGTATCACAATTCTGATCATTTCCCTGATGTATAATTCCTGAATCACAAGTGTAACTAATACTGGAAAGACAAAGGGTGTTCTTTGCCAAACTCTAAGTCTAAAGCGGAAGTCTCAGACAGCAGGGGACATCAGTACACGGCAGACACACTAAACTAAACACCGGGTCCTGATGGTCCATGAGAACAACCGGGCATCAACATAAAAGGCGTAGCACATTTACATAATAGGTGCCCTGAAGTCGGCAGTCATGAAAGGCACTTATGGACTTGACTTCTTACAATTCTGCCTCAGCATTCAAACGGAGCAATGCTTCTTTTAAGAAGAAGCCAATCCGGGCACCTGGGTGGCTCAGAGGGTTAAGCCTCTGCCTTCAGCTCAGATCTCAGGGTCCTGGGATCGAGTTCCACGCCGGGCTCTATGCTCAGTGGGGAGCCTGCTTCTCCCCTCTTTCTCTGCTTGCCTCTCTGCCTATTTGTGATCTCTCTCTGTCAAATAAATAAATAAAATATTTTTAAAAAGGAAAAAAAAGAATATCAAGCAAACCAGGGGGGAAAAAAGTAATTAAGTTCAAGAAAATAGGAAAATAAAAAAGTTGAACAAAAAGGAAATATATCATGCTACATTAACTGGCTCAATAGTGAGCAACATTAAGAAAGTCAAAACAAGGGATGCCTGGATGGCTCAGTTGGTTAAGCGACTGCCTTCAGCTCAGGTCGTGACCCCAGCCGGAGTCCCAGGATCGAGTACCATGTCGGGCTGGTAGAAGCCTGCTTCTCCCTCTCTCACTCCCCCTGCTTGTGTTCCCTCTCTAGCTGTGTTTCTCTCCGTCAAATGAGTGAATAAAATCTTTAAAAGAGAAAGTCAAAACAATAACCAAATTATGGATCTAAACAAAAATTGTGATACAACTAAGTGAGGAAGATGGGAGTTCAAAATGTAACTTTTTCTAAGTGACACACTGATGGTCCTGCCTCTACACAGATACTGCTGGGAACCGTGGACATCAATGCTAAAAGCTACAGCTAACCAGGATTACAAGCACCTCTGGGAGGAGGACGGTGGAGGGCAGGACAGGAGCCCGCTGTGTTCAGCTTTCAACACTGTTTTACTTCTGAACACATACACGTACCACCCTCTGACAGAAGTGAAATTTCTAAGTAAGAAAAAGAAAGTGAATCTCTAACAGAAGCATTTCAAGCAGGACGTAAGTGTTTTCCTACAACTTGTCAACCATGCCACTCCCTCTCCCCCTTCAACAGTCTCTCCCAAACCCTCAGGAGGCAGGGCAGCTGAGACCAGTGTGCGTGGCCTGAGACCTGGCGTCACCACCCACCAACTCCATACCCCTGACAAAGGTACTGTGCGCTCTGACCCTGAGCTTTCCCCACCTGCAACACGGAAACACCAGCATGGACCTCAGCGACCCGGCTAGGCTGGGCTGCTACGCACCCAGACGGTGAGCAGGTGTGAGGACCACCATGCACCCTGAGCCTAAGTCACCTGGAATACTCTCTCCCCATCTGCACCAGCATCCAGGTGGGCTTTCACTCTGACCACGTCCCACATCACATCGCCCTCCACATCCCCAAACCCGGAGGCCAGACCTCAATCCTCATCACGACCCCTGACACTTGACAGAGTTGATCACATTCTCCTCCTGGAACTTTCTTCCCTTCTTTCCATGGTGCCAGCGCTTCGGGTCTTCCTCACACCTGCCCTGCGCCAACCACTGCTCACATCCGTCCTTGAGCACTCGACGGCAGTGACTCAAGGTTCGGGCTTGCTTGTCTTCTCTATGCTCACCCCCTCAGTGAGCACAGAGTGTCACTGCGTTTTCATTGCCACTTCTTGCTCAGACTCCTCTCCAAGCTCTGAATGCCTACTTGCAATTGCCTACATAACATCTCTACTTGGATCCCTAACAGAATCGCAAACTTAGAATGCCTACAGGCGAGCTCCCCATCTGCCCCTCAACCAAGTTCCACCCACCCTTCCCCGCTTCTACTTGCCCAGATCAAGAGCCTTCTAGTCAACTCTGCTCCTCCCTTTGTCCTCACAGCCCTTACCCAATCTGTCAGCAAATCCAACTGATTCCACCTCTGAAACACATCCAGCCCACCTCCTTCGCCACCTCCAGTTCTCCTGCTCCAGTCCAAGCCTCCACTGCCGCTCACCTGGTTCCCTACATGGCCTGCCGACAGGTCTCCTGTCCCCTACTCTCCCTGACCCCCTACTCCCGGGGGCCTGAACACTGAGGGACAGCTGCCCTCTGCAGCCAACAGCCAGCACTGCCTGACCCTGGTGACTCTGGATAAACAGCCCCAGACACTCAGAGTTCAATCTGTGTCAATTGTTCTCAGCTGCTCTGATGCTAAAAAAGCTACCTTTATTCACAAAATGGGGGTTTTCAGACGGTTCTCCGGACAACCTTCCTTTCTGTCTACGACCTCCCCACACCCCATTAACCTTGAAAATAATCCCCATATGTATTCCAGCAATTCAACTCCTCCAAAACTTTGCTTGCTTTCCTAGAATCCTGGTTGTAAAACACCTCTGCTCCAAGTTTCTGCTTTTAACAACACCAAAGAACAAACCAAGAACTAAGAACCTGACCCATCCCTCAGGACCCAAATGGACCAAGGCACTGCAGTACATCAAGGGGCCTGGAGCTCAGCAGAACATCATTAAGCTGATGCTGTACAAAGCCAGGCTGACTCATGTGGCCTCCCCATCTGCCCAGAATTGGGGGAAACAATGATGGAAACCATGGTTATAAGGTTATTTTCTTGGGATTTACATATTTTCAAACACGGGTGGACGGACAGGGAGGGGAGTGCCAAAGTAGAAGCAGATTATATCCCGGTGCTCAAAGTTCTAGTGAGCCACGACAGGCTCGCAGTTCCCTCTCAGGCCTTTGTTCCACTGCATATCACATTAAGAAAAATTTTCGTGTAATTTCCGCTAAACATGAAATTGTCTTGCGCTCTACCACGATGAACTATTTTTAATATCTAATGCTGCTGAAAAGTTATACTTGATACTCTCCCTCTTGTTTGGATGAACTAAGAAGAGAACTTACTTTGTGGCACACATTAAATACTCCTTCATCCAGCATTCAGTGAAAACTACCTATGGGTCAAGCAGAAAACATGCAGAGATGAAATAACAGAATCTTTGCCCTTAAAGATGCAGAAACTGACTTGTACCCAATAAATATAGCACACTGTTACGGGAAGAAACATCGAATGTGCAGGGAGGGTGGGGAGGAGACAAGGGATGTAAGCAGCCGGGCACGCTCTTCTCCAAAAGACAGTGCGGCCACCCCTGGCGCAGCACAACGCAGGGGGCCTCTCCCAGCCATGGAAGGGTACAAGGAATTAGAGAAGAGGAGCAAGACTTCCAGGTCTTACTTGGAAATTGAAACTACAGGACATAATTTCCCTTCTCTAATACCTAATCATGGCAGAAACAAAAATGGGTTTGGGGGAGAAAGGAGAACAAAAGAGGAAAGTGAACTGACTCCCAGAAGGAAATGGAAAAACAATCCAGGGCCCCGCCTCTTGGACATCTCAGACAAAGACACTCACCGAAGTCAAATTCAACATAATTATAAATAAGCCTGAATGTTGAATCCATGAAGTCTAAGTTCATGAGGCTTTTTACCAAAGCAACATATTGGTAAAATAAAATGTTTACCAACGCTAATCACCCGAGAGGTTTATGAATCTTCTATCAACTATCTGTCCTCGATTTATCACCAGGCCTACCAGAAAGAGCAGTCTTTGGAGACAGACAAACTAAGACAGACTCAATTCTCCAACCTCCCAACTGTGGAGCGCAGCACAAGTGCCAAGGTTTTGACAAAATGTGTAATTTAACAAAATTGTAATTTAACAAAATACAAATAACTCAACCTCTGGGGCTGTTTTCCTCTCAGTAAAGTGGGGAAAATGCCACCGAATATTAATTGCTACCATCTGTGAATGCTGACCACATTTCACATTTCTTAAGGCATCTTCACAACCCTGGGAGAGCGGTCCTGTCAACAGCAACCTCTGTCGCAGGAGAGAGCTAGGTTTAGGTACTTAGCATGGAGAGAAAGCTAGGTTTCAGGAGCCAAGCCAACATCTGAATCCACAGCCCATAAGAATAAGACACGAGTAAAAAGTACAGGCTCCAAAGCCAGACTGAGTCTGAATCCCAGGTCTGCCCTTTACTAAGTAACCTTTAACCTCTGATTCAGTTATGCAAATATGAAACAGCCCCAGGGTAGCCTCATCCGCTCAGGTTGCTGGGGAGCCAGGCCCTTGGGCACGCCCCTGGAACACACAGACCTCAGGTTACTGCGATCCAGGACAGTGCTGTTGTCCCGCCTGCCTCTATCCACAAATAAAAGGCACTAAACAACTAATATTTCTTCCCTCACCTACTCTGCAAAATCAACTAGCTTTTTTCTGTTTCTAGTATACATCAAAGAAACCCTAAGACAGATGAAAGAAAAATCAGAACAAAACAAAAAAACCAAGACACAAATGTAGCAAGAGAATTATACTCACAGTTCTGAAGGCAACAATAACTCTGTGAAGAAATCAAACGTCGGTTTAAAGGAAATGCTCCTAGTTTCTCTTTCCTCTCTCCATAGTCCTCAGAGAACCTGACAAGGAGAGACAACATGTGCATATAAAAACCACTTTCCTTTCACTTTTTGGAAGCTCTGCTGAACTCACCACCTCAGCCAGTTCCATCGCCTCCCAGGAGCGCCGACTGGGCAACACTTGGGATGAGGGGTAAAAACAGGGCACCATGTCCCTCTCTTCAGACCTACGGTCTATGTAAGAAATACATGTGAAGCACTGAAAACCATTAAAACATAATCAAAAGTTATAAACTAATAGGGGGTAGTTAACTAATAAGTGTACCATACAATGATGGAGTACAGACATCTATTCCACTGCCTCCCATGACAATTATACTAAAGAGATATATATATTTTTTAATGTCTTAAACAGGGGCACCTGGGTGGCTCAGTTAAGCATCTGTCTCTAGCTCAGGCCATGATCCCAGAGTCCTGGGATGGGGCCCCAAGGCAGGCTCCCCGCTCAGCAGGGAATCTGTTTCTCCCTCTCCCTCTGCCCCTCCCTGTTTGTACTCTCCGCTCTCTTTCTCACCCCGCCCCATGCACACCCGCACTCTCTCTCAAATAAATAAATAAAATTAAAAAAAAAATGTATAAAACAGCACAGGAAGAACTGAAAGGAGAAAAAGGCCAAGAATTTGGAAGCTCTGAGAAAATATTCTAACAGGGAAGATCGAGACCCAAACAAACAGTAAGAAGAAGAAACCGGGAAGAAACAGAAACTATAAAAGACTGAAGTGTAGTAAACGAGCCAGCAGGCCCAAGAAAGCCAGATCCAAATTCCGCCGTGGGACACGCTGAGGACCATGGCCACGTGCACAGCGCAGACAGAACCAGGGTACGGAAGGCACAGCCTCCAATGCAGAGGCGCTGCGCAAGGCCATGGAAACTGAAACCAGAACCTCAAGGCCGGGCACAGTGGGGCTCCCCTCACTCTGAAGACTGGGGGGAGGGGCATTCCCTGGAAGAAAGCAGAGGCAACTATGGACCAAAGTCCCCCTACCCTGCCCAGCCGCAGTGAACAGAGCTGGATTTAGGACTGTATATACAGTGAATGGTGAATTCTCCAGCTCCCCCACAACAGACCACCCATGCACACCCTTGGCTCGCAGATTCTGAAGCCAGAATTCTGCAAGAAAGAGAACAGAGAATATTTCTGGGGAATCGGATCAGCCCCAAAAGACAGACCTAAAGATACTAACCCTGAGGACCCCCAACACACGGCCCCAAGAATATCCTGATGTTAGTCAAAGGGCCCCACCCGTCAGACAGGAAAAGGAAGGAAACGACCTGAAAGAAACAAGAGACTATACAGACTCTCAATAATACAGAGGTAAGACAACACTGCAATCAGTAAACAAAAACAGGATGCTCTTCTAGAAGAACAGAAAAAGAACCCTTAGAAATCTAAAAAACTTTTTGAAATCAGAAATAATAAACCTAAAAAAGAAGGTTAAGTCAAATTGAAGTCATCTCTTCCTGAACGGAGAATAAAAAGACACCCCCCCCCCCCAAAAAAAAAGGCAGAGGAGGAAGAGCAAAGGAAGAAGAAAAAAGTATTAAGATAATTACGACCTTTGGGGCGCCTGGGTGGCTCAGTTGGTTGAGCGACTGCCTTCGGCTCAGGTCATGATCCTGGAGACCCGGGATCGAGTCCCACATCGGGCTCCCTGCTCGGCGGGAAGCCTGCTTCTCCCTCTCTCACCCCCCCTGCTTGTGTTCCCTCTCTGGCTGTGTTTCTCTCTGTCAAATAAATAAAATCTTAAAAAAAAAAAAAAAAAAAAAAAAAAAAAGATAATTACGACCTTTGCCCAGGACAGCCAAGTTCTGGATAATAAGACTTCCAGAAAAACAAAATAATGAAACAAAAGGAGAAAACCTCAGCACAGTAACATGCAAGAAAGTATTCCCAGAACTGAAAACTGCCAGTTGCCAGAATGAAGGAACCCGCTGAATGTCCAGCACAGTGGATGGAAGCCGACCCACACAAAGTATACCATCATGATGTTTCCAAAGACTCGGACAAAATTTCAAACTCTTACAAGCTTCTAAAGATGGGAGGGAAAAAAAAGTTACATACAAAGGATAAATCAGAATAGCTTCTGAACTCTAAAATAGTAACATGAAAACAAGAAGGCAACGGAGCAATCTTTGAATTTATGAACAAAAATGAATGCCAATACAGAACTCTATACTCAGCCAAACTATGAATCGAGTTTCATTCCTACATAGTCCCAAAAGGGTTGCCTCCCACACATCACCTGTCAGAAGGCCACTGGAGAAAGTCCTCCACCAAAACGTGAGCATCAACAAAAAATAAGCAAGGCATGAGCTTACATGCAGAAAGTGATGAGGGAATCCCCAGGATGATGAAGAAGGGAGATTCCAGAATCGTGGCCATACACCAGGACAGAGGGAAACAAGTCCAAGTTGGAGGAGTACTGATCAAGAGAAGGGGATGCTGAAGGATGTCTTTACCTCATCCAAAGACATTGTACCACCTTTTTAAAGTAATTAACTCGACTAAAATGAAGAAAGCCAAAAAAAAAGAGAGTTGCCACAAACATAAAATCCAACTCTGAACAAAAGTCAAGGGATGAGAACAGAGGAACATCCAGGGACAGCACAATAAAAGGTCTCGGGAGCAGCAGCTCAGAAAAGAAGAGAGCAGAGATCCCTAGAAAATTGTCTGCCAGAAACAAAATGTGAAGAAGAGATGAGTCTATGTGACTATGTAGAAAAATTACTAGGAGGCTCCTGGAAGGTCTGGGGAAAATAAACAATGGGTATAAATAAGGTTAAGAATGTGGGGGACTGAAGAAAGAAAGATGAATGCCCATCACACGGCCCTGTGCACATCTCTATCACAGCACTTCCCCACTGTACTATCCTCACTGACTTCTCTCTCCCTCACTCAGGGGGAAAGACCTTTTGGAGAGGAGCATTTCTCGTCCAGTCATCACCTTTCAGAATCCAGTACAATGCCAGCTTACAAGAGTATACCCAAAAGCAAAGGGGGTTTGCTTGTACTTTACATTTATTCAGGTACTGAGTATCTGCTATACACACCTGCCATCCTTCTAGAGAACTAGAATGCAACCTTGCTTGCCTTTGAAGAGTTTCAACTTTTTTTTTCAGGCCTGAGAAAACAAATATTTATCCTATATCCTCATTTTCCCCAAAAGAAGAACAGTTCACCAGGGGCTCGCGGAACTTTAATAGTCCAGTTTATCACCAATGGATATGGTACCCAAGACCTAATGACACTTTTTTGACATCACAAGCATTGTGTAATGTGAAAAGAGTGCCAGCCTGGGTATCAGCACACCCAGTTTCTAGTATTTTAGAATTACTACTTTTGAAGAAGAGAAAATCCCAACTCCTTGATATGACCAGTCAGGCCCTGAATGATCAAGCCCAATCCGTCTCCATGCTACCTCCCATGAATCCCACAAAGCAGCAAAATTAAGCCATCTTTGGTTTACAGAACCACCTGTGCCCTCCTCCCACCTCCTCCACCTGGACCTTCCTCCCCGAGAGAGGTTGGACGCACATGCGGTGGGAGCCGAGCCTTTCCCCCTGGTGAGGCACCGTCTCCCACACGCCCCAGCACTCCTTCACACGACACGGGTATCTGGGGTATCTGCGGACGGGGCGGAGGACAAGAGAGACACAGCCCTGCCCCCGAGGGACTCCCATGGTGTGGCTTCCTTTAACTGGAGCGCTTGTTAATCTGGCCCGACAGTGTCTTCCTCCACCTGAACAGCAAGATTCTGGGGACCACGACGACAGCCCCTTTTAGGCCTGCAGCCTCGGCACCTCCATCCCAGATAAATAATTAAAGCACTATTAAATAAAACCAAAGTGAAGGTCAAGAAGCCCCCATGGCTGCGGCAGGTGAGTAACATTTGCTCTTTGCAAGCTGTCTTTTTTGTGTTGTCTGTTTATTGCCTCTTTTCTGTTAGGAATATAAACCATTCAGGAAAACCCTGCAAGTCTGCGGGGACTAACTTTACTCTCCTTGCTCAGGCAAAGGTAAGACAGCCCAGTTACTCGCCATGTCTGGTTTCTGGTCACCACCCTCTGACCAACAGCGTGCTCTGCACTGAACACCTACAACACGTCATCAGAGCACATGCACTTGACGGGTGGATGGCCTAATGGCGAATGAATCAATGCACACACCGGCTCTGGGTGCCTTATGACTGCTCCTCACTTTAGTTTGTATTTTAAGAAGAACTCAAGCAAACAGCAACATTGCATTTATCAACACTGGACCTACTGCATGCCTGCCATTCGAACAGTGGGCAGCTTAGGACATGTCACATCCAGCATGGAACTGATTTAAATACAAGCATAAAAATCTGTACTAGTTCAAATAGGGCAGAAAACTAGATTATTTCCCAAGTCCTATAATTAAAATGCTTAAATTCTTTTGCTCCAAAGAAAAATTAAACCTGGCTCATTATACAGTGAAATACTGTAAATAGTGTAAATAAATACCACAGTTCACTCCTTGAAGGTATTTGTACGATGGATACTCTCTACTTTTTGGCATGAGTAGGCACATGGGCGCTCAGGCTGCTCTGAACCCTCTTGCCCTCTGACATGCAAATGAGAATTTCCCATTAGGCACAACACACACTGAATCCATGCTTCTTGAACATGTAACATATTCCGCACAGATCCCTCTGCTTAGAATGTTCTCCTTTCAGTGCACGGTCACACCCGGACAGTCCCTAACAAGAGTGACAGCCCGCCATCTGTGGAGGGTGTGGTGTGGTCACGTCCTCTCCCGAGTGCTTTACAAACACCAGCTCCTCAGTCCTCACCGCCCTGATTACTACTCTTCTGCCATTTTACATAGGAGAAAAGAAAGTCCAAAAAAAATTAAGAAATTTTCCAAGCTCACCCAGCAAAAAAGGGAGAGAGAGAGATCAGGCATTCAAACACTAGCTTATCTTAGAATCATGACGCTATTCTGGCTTCCCAAGTTACCCAGATATTATTACTGTTAAAACAATGGACATGATTTGGGCTTTCCAAGGCAAATTCTTCCTAAAGTTGAGAACATTCAACATGACACACTGACAAATGACAAGATCTCTGGCTTGAACCAACATGCAGGCTAAACCCCTGGCAAAGAAACGGTCTGCCCGAGGCTAACTGCCAAATAAAACCCAAACCCGCTATTTCTTAATGCATAATATCCTATCAATTTATTTGTGACAATCTCTAATGTCCAAAACACACAACCACACCACACAGGTGTCTCTTCCCCTAAGCTCAGTGCACAGGGGGTTTCTGCACTCAGGCAAGCTGTCACCCGTGCTCTGAAGAACACAGGTCAGAAGTAACTTTCTGAAAAACCAAAAATATATAAAGAATGTGAACATGATTATTAAAGTTATATGGGCAAACAAAACTTCTTTATGCTTCAAAAGAATTTTCTAGCCAAACACATTCTAATACTAGACGGTAGGGCAGCTCACAGGTCACCACATCCCATTCATCTGTGTGCCAGCGCCGGGTACAGGGTCTGCCATCCAACTGGTAGTAAGCTACTGACGACAGGGAAACAAAGAAGCAATATCACTAGTTGATGAAAATGCAGTATTAGGAACAACAACAGCAGCAAACTGCCCGTTCCATACGCAGAGTAAATGGTGAACACACACTGCTCCTCTTGGACACGCTGGGCAGGCCCATCAGGGAACGATTAAGATTAGCTTTTACGTTCTCACAACAGAAATAACTACATCGCTAGGAACTGTATTTGCTGAGCCTTAGGCTGATCCTTCCCTAACTAGCCATGTACTAAGAACTGTGTTCTATCACGTTTATAGAAGAGTTATGGTAATCTCTACTTAATAGATGAGAAAACAGATTTAGAGCTTAAGTAACCTGGTCAACATGCAGGGATCAGAATCAAATCTGAGATTCGGAGCGAGACCTAGCCAACACCCATTCTCTTAACCACCATTCTGTCTACGCTGTAAATAATATCCCCAGAAAATTCTACATTGCAAAGGCTTAAAAATGTGAAAGTAGCACTATCCTAATGTAATTAATAGGCACAGTTAACATATTGAAGACAAGGCAACCCTTCAATTATACGTAAGAGAACTAACGGCTACTACAGGATACCTAAGGATCATTTTGTTTACCTGAGAGAGACACCAAAAGAAGGATCCGTGGACCAAATGCACGCAGTACTTGGAAGGAAATCTCCTGCACGGCCTGGGGGCAGTGACTTAGCAAGAGGCACAGTCACGTGGGCATCAACAGCCTCCAGGTGAAACTGGGGATCACTGTCTGTGTAACTAGAAGCAGTTTGCAAAGCAAAGAGTCCCAGAGTAAGCCCATACTCTCCTGCTTCTCCAAAAATAACAACTGTAAAAGCTGGACAGAATAACTATAGCTCTCTGACCACTCTGAAAAGTAAACTATACCAGGTGCATTAGGAAGCAAGACTGGAATTCACGCCACCACCAAATGGGCAGATTTAAATATGACGGAAAGTCTCCTAACACAATATCCTAAATGTGGAGGGCACACCCCAAACGTATTCAGCATAGCAAGAACCAGAAAAGCATCAATTCCTGTGGGAGAAGAAAACCAACATAAGCCAATACCAAGAAGGAAACAGATATGAGAATCAGCACACAGGGATTTTAAAACAGCTAGTGTACAGATAATTCCACAAACAAGCATGCACACAACACACTCGATATCACAAATTCTTCTCGGCCTTTTATCTCTTAAAGCCACCGGTTTTGGCCGCCAGCACTTCACAGAAACTTGTAAGACTACCAATGACCTGTGCACTGCTCAATTCAGCCAGCGTAGGTCAGGTCTGACCTTTCAGCACTGACTGACAAGAGCTGGTCTCCCACTCCCTTCTCACTGTTTTCTTCTTACCCCACAGGCGCTCTCTCCTTCCAGAGGCCCTCAGGGCTCTCTCCTTTCTCCTCTCAGTTATGCTCACCTCCCGGGCAAGCTCACTTCAAATGCTGTTTCTATGCTAAGGAAGCCAGAACTTCTCCCTTCAGCTCTTACCAACCACCCGTCCCTTGGGCTGGACTGACTGCCTGCCGTTCCCTCTGCAGGAGAGAAGCCCCTCCACCTTCTCCTGTGCCTCACCTCCTAAAACCCCTTCCTGCTAAAACTCACAGTGGAAGGTAAAGTTAACTAGTAAGAGGCAAGAGTGGCAAAATAAAAGGAAACATTCTCTCCAACATTGTTCTCTGCCAGCCCTCCCAATGAGAGTGATGGGCTCTAATTCCCTGTAAGAAGGATCGTCTAGAACGGCCCGGGTTTTCCTAACCGAACCCTGGCAGGTACTCTATGCTGGGACCCACTTCTAGGCCCCTTGAGAAATGGGAGCGGCACCAAAGAGAACTGACTAAACCGTGCAACACCTCCAAGCCCTGGTGCTGACCGACCCGCCGCCTCCACAGACCTTCTCACACTCGGCCTCCACCCCCCAGCTCCCGGGCGAGAAACAACGGGTGATCACCCCTGCCTCCTGTCTTCCTCCCACACTCCTCGTCCACTCTTGTCAGCAAGTAGTGCTGGTTCTTCCCACAAAACAGGCCCAGACACTGTCCCCTCGCCATCACGGAGTTCACCAAGGCCGCCATGACAGGAGGCGAAGTACAGTTGTTGAAAGTGACTAGCCGTTTGGCAAGAAGGGTGGCCCCGAGGGGGGCTGTCAGGGACAGCACGAGAGCCACCGAGCGGTCGGGCGAGGGCAGAGCGCGTCGGCTCCGCTGCCGCTGAGCCGACAGGTGTAACCCACACTGCTGGGCTATCTGTTCAAGGGGTGAAGAAGGGGCCTCTGAGAGCAGTCGGTGGGGAACCGCTGGGGAGAACACCTCCAAAGACACTGAGAAGACACTAACACACCTGGAGTAGAATGTGCTAAGACATACTATAGCTGATGACAGTAAAAATACCTGCAGAGCAGAACAAGGGTTGGCTGGAAAATTCACAAAGGCCATGAAAATGTAGGTAGCTCGAGGTGTTTGAGCTTTGGTTATTCCACGTAGCAGCCGTCGGCAGGCGCTCTGCGGGGAGCAGTCTGACCCACCATGTGCTACTCAGCCGGTCGCATCAACAGCAAACGTCCCAAGAAGAGCCTGACCTGTCCTACCACACAGCAGTACAATGGTCACTGCATGGCTTTGTCGTGATTTTTCAACCTCAGAGCCAAGACTGAAATCTTTCTGAACAAAAAGACCCTCCTTCAGTCATCGCTCTTACCAAACACTGAGTTGCTTTGGAAATTAGCTTTTGCTCACACGTGTTAACATTTCGTCATGAACTCAACGTGCACATACAAGGCACAGCAGTGCTCACATGAGGGACTTTGGGCAGTGAGGTGACTTCAGTGACCACAAGCATCTTAATCACAAGCACAGTCTGCTGCAGCCACACTTCCCAGGCCGCCGGAAGTCAGAGTGGCACCTGGCTCGCTCCATCGGAGGAGTGTGCGACTCCTGGTCTCAGGGCTGTGAGTTCAAGCACCATGCTGAGCACAGAGGTTACTTAAAAATTAAAAAGATAAAAATAAAAGCTAAAGAGAGAAGCGGATTTCTGTTCCCACACAGATTTGCAGATGTGTATGCTGAGTTCCAACTACTGTTCAGCAGCATTTCTCAAACCTCAATGCAAGTAAGTACAAGACTGTGACGACGTGCAGAAAGGCAAATGTCAGAAAGAACCTAGTGGAACTCTATAAATGAATACACTAACCTGGGACGATAGGTTTCCGAACTGCTATCAGTGTTCAAGAGCACCCAGCAGCAGGAAGTCGCTGTCAACGGTGGCATATGTAAACCTTCCGTGCGCATCAGCACTGAGAGACTGAACATTTGTAACTGGCTGTGACGAGAGGGAACACTAACTTTAAACTCCAATTAAGAAAAATGGCACCCAACGTCTCCCCTGAAAAAAAATTCCATTCTTGGGGCACCTGGGTGGCTCAGTTGGTTAAGCGACTGCCTTCGGCTCAGGTCATGATCCCGGAGATCCAGGATCGAGCCCCGCATCGGGGCCCCTGCTCAGCGGGAAGCCTGCTTCTCCCTCTCTCACTTCCCCTGCTTGTGTTCTCTCTCTCGCTGTGTTTCTCTGTCAAATAAATAAATAAATAAATAAATAAATAAATAAATAAATAGTGGCATCCAACCCTTCCCCTGAAAAAAAATTCCATTCTTATTAATAGGCCTGTATTATAATATATAATCTGGAATTTATTTTATCAATTATTTGGAATTCTGTCAATAAAAATTTTGTAGACATCAGTGTTCTCTCTTGTTATGTAAGTACTTACATAATATCCTTCATTTTGCTCATTAGTCTGCAAAACCTAAAGTATCTACCATCTGCCCCTTCACAGAGACACCTGCCGATCTTTTTCAGTCAGTTTCCCCAGATTTTCTGCACACAGGTACAGTAAAGGCACATTTCACACATCTTTATCTTCACAGCTGGTTTTTTCTTTTTAACTTAAGTCTGCCATTTCACCCTCCTTTATTCCTTAAAAATTTTACCTTGTTGATTTTAACACTTCGTTACAACCTGTCGAAATATTTTAAAATTCTGATTCTAAAAATGAACAGTCTCCCAGCGTTAACTCCTGATCTTTAGTCAAATTCCTGCTGAAAACATCACAACAGGTGTCAAGTAGGACACACTTCTGGAGACATCTTTACTGGTGCGCAGAAATTCTGGTATCTTACTTGTGCGGCAAATTACTCTACATGTGGGTTCAACATAACTCCTACCTAAAAACAGTGATTTCTTGAACTCCCTAGTAATGACAGAAATAATGATTTACTCTTTAGGCTTCCTGCAGTAAAGAATTAAGCTTGCCCCAAGGAAGCTTTGGCCACTTCCCAGCTCCTGGGAAGTCACCTCTGAGCTGTTGGAACTCCGGCCTCATAAGGCAGTCTTTGCTGAGCCCGGGGCCTTGGGTCACACCAGTCTATGTTAACAATGTGATTTCTGGTGGAGCCTTGGGCTGCACACAACACCAGCTTGGGGGAGACTGGAGATTAAACTCAGCCATGCAGGCAGTGCCTATGGGACAACCCCCAATAAATATCCCAGACCCCAAATTTCAGGTGAGCTTCCCTAGTTGGCAGTCTCAATGCTGGGAGAAGTGAGCACATCTGCCCTGGGAGAGGATAACTAGAAGCTCACACCTGGTTTCCCCTGGACTTGGCCCTTTGTGTCTTTCCTTCACTGACTTTGGTCTGCATCCTTGCCCTGTAATAAACCATAACCATGAGTATAGTGGTTTTTCAGAGCTCTGTAAGTCCTTCTCATGAACTACGGAACCTGCAGGTAGTCTTGGGGGCCTCAAAAACTCCAGTTCTTAATAATTTACAATGTATTTTCACCAACACTATAGCAGTGTTTCCTCAGCATGAGGGGATGCTAGTTTAAAATGCAGCATCTGGCTTCTACACCAGGAATGACAATTCAGCATCTCAATGAAATGGTAATACTAGGCATTCGCATTTTTTTTTTTTAAATTTTTTGAAAGAAAAAGCCAAGTCATGAGGGGGTGGGCAGGGCAGAAGGAGATGGAGAGAATCACAAGCAGACTCCACACTGATCACAGAGCCAGACACAGGGCTGGATCTCATGATCCTGAGATCATGACCTGAGCCAAACACAAGAGCAGGACACTTAACTGACCAAGGCACCTAGGCGCCATTTGCATTTCTTATATACTCCTCTTGGTGATTCTTACATATACTACTTTCAGAACCACTGACATACCCAAAAACTTCCTACGGCAGTGACTGTCTTTTTTTTTACTTTACTAATTTTTTTATTTATGTACTGTCTACACACAATGTGGAGCTCAAACTCACGACCCCAAGATCAAGGATCACATGCTTCATCTACTGGGCCAGCCAGGCACTCCAGGACTGTCTTCTTCTTAATGAATCCCCATCAGGGCAGATACTCAAGAGTCAAGAGTGAGTCATGAAAATGCTTTAACTTTGGTAGATAAGTGCAAAGAACTGGCATTATTAGTTTTCTAAAACCCAGGATATATACATGTATGAGATTTGTTTGGTCACTTCTCAAATATCCAAGATAGTGTAGAAATAAGTAAGTAACTGAATGCAAACCACATGTCACCTGGGTGCGGTTTGAGCAACAGATTCAATGGTGTCCATTTCTTAGCCATTTTTCGATTACATCGATTTTTTTTTCAAGCTCCTGACAGTTAAGAGGAAACTGGAGTTTTAAAAGCTGTCTTCACACCCTTCTCATCTACTAAAAAGATCACCACTGAGCTAAAAGTCAAGACAGTTGAGAGTGTCTTAAGAGTTCTCCTCCATCACTATCAAGGAGCCATTTATCCTCTCCAGGTTATTTCTTCATCTCGAAAGCCGGAGCTCTGGACCAGATGATCCCTAAATTTAGATCAACCTCTAAAATCCTAGACTATACGAAACAATAAAAATAAGGGAGGCAAACACACAGCGGGAAAGCTTAAAATCTCCAATGAAATAGACGAAAGGGCAGACTCAAAGATAAACATCAACTCTTCGGGTGCCTGGGTGGCTCAGAGGGTTAAAGCCTCTGCCTTCGGCTCAGGTCATGATCTCAGGGTCCTGGGATCAAGGCCCACATCGGGCTCTCTGCTCAGCGGGGAGCCTGCTTCCTCCTCTCTGCCTGCCTCTCTGCCTAGTTGTGATCTCTCTGTCAAATAAATAAATAAAATCTTAAAAAAAAAATCAACTCTTCACCAAGTAATTAATTGTGATCTATCAAAAATTCATTCACAGACCACCTGTATTTAAACTAAGTTACTCCTGCTACCTTTTTTATCAAGTCAATTCCTTAGGACACAACTGATGTAGTCTTCCCAAAGCAAAAAGCAAAACTTTTTTTGCCATGACACAGCCAAGGAGATTCCAAACTTTCTGCCAAGCTGGAATCACAATTATCCCCAGCCTGAAATCTGAAGGGTGGTATCTTAAACAGCCAAGGGTTTTCACTTCAAACAGCTACACCATCGCTGAATTCCAGCATCTCTTATCTTTGCCATTCATGACACTTGGTGCTTAATGGAGGTCACAGTTTTCTCAAGAGGAAAAGGAAACTTTCTCAGACATAAACCCTTTTCCAAACTCTCCCCTCTAAGAGTCACCTTCTATAGGGCAGCCATATATCACCCAGAACAGCAAATTTCTGCAAGGACTGCATAATCTGTAAATCTGCATTTCCTAAGCTACATATAATGCTAATGTCAAACACAAACCAATGCGGTTTAGGTTCCAGAATACCACATTCATCTGCCTGGTGCCAACACTAACCACCCGGCTGCTCCTGCATTTGTTCAGAGAAGAGCTGACTGGAACAGCAGGAGTTAGCTACTGTCTTACAACGAGGAGCCACTAACAGACTTCTGAGTGGAGAGAAAAACTACACTGCTTTTTGGAATTGACACAGCTGACTAAAAGTGACACCGGTCCATCCCTCATAGTCATGGGACTATTAAGATCCACCTAACAGTTTACAAACTGTAGCCTCCTCTAATGCACAACGGCACGTTGAAACATCCATGCCAATCAGAGTCCCAAATACCCAGCGGGCCTTCTGTGTACCAAACCTGTGCCTTGTCTGGTCTCCTGGAGAGCAGCGGAGGCCAGGGGAGACATCTGCTCTGCTGGCCGGTGTAGCTTCGGTTGGGGCAGCTGGGCTTAGGCAAGAGCTTCACGTGTCCGTGCTTTATGTAGCGGTCTGGAATGTACTTACATTTAACTGAAAGTCCTGCGCTTCGGGTGCTTAGCCTTCCCTTACAGCCGCACACCTGAGGGTCTGATGTCTACAGTCTGATAGCAAGGAGTGTCCCCCACCCCGGGGTTGGGCTCACTTTTGACAATGGGACAAAAGCCCAAGTGTCCCAACCCCAGGAAAACAACTCGTGTGCATACTACAATTCTGCTTACCATTTCTGGGGCTCATGGACATAGGAGAGAGCATTTCATCCTTAAGCAACAGTCTGATCAGTAAGCATTCACAAAGAGAAAGACTGTCGTGGTTGTTCCAACAAGGGGGAAATCTGGGAGCCATCCTGGAAGTGCTCTGGACACCCCTTCTCTCGGCCCTGCCTCTTCAGGTCCCTGGTCAGAGCCTAGAGACTGAGAAACAGGCTTCCAGTCACCCTCTCTCCAGTTCCCCAGTCATGCCCTTAATTAAGGCCTTCTTCACTGGTGTGTATACGGTAATTGTATAATTAAAAGAACACAGGCTGTTAAACTGGGCCATCTGAACTCTGCCCACCACTTTACTAGCTGGGTGACAGACACCAGGCAGCCATTCCCTTAATGACAAGGGTCAGGCTTCTCTCCCCTCTGAAGTGCATTACTGCAAGACCTCCCTGACCTGCCCTTGCACCAGCGCGGCCAACCCTCCCGCCGCATGAACCTGCTCGGGTCAGAGGCAACCACATGCTGCTATGGTCCTGCCAAGAGTACCCACCCCCCCCCACCCCCGCCTCCTTTCGCCCAACCCTTTCTGTGCTCCTAAACATTGATAAACACATTCAGTCATACCCTAGCCTCTCACAGCTCGGTACCTCCACAGGGGAGCCTGTGCTCCACAAGGCCCTGCCGGCTTCTCACCTTCCGTTCGATTTCCACAGATCCCTGCACAGAGCCAGACCTGCGGAGTTCACAGCATCTAGTCCACAGCCAGTTTCTTTACGATGCCCAGGCTGATAAAGACTTTCACCCTTTTAAAGGGCTGGTAAAAAAAAAAAAGCTAGGTGACAGGCCCTATGCGGCCTACAAAGCCTGAAATGTTTACTATCTGACCTTTAACACAGAAAGTCTGTTGACCTCTGCAATTGACCATGACCAGGGACCTGCCCTCCAGGTCCCCAGAGTACTCCGCGCTGGCACTACCGCTAGGGGCATCACAGGGCACTCGGCCTGCACCACTCCCCTCCTGTCTGTGCCCCCAGGGGCTTTACCACGACGTCAGGCACAAAACAGGAATTTAATGCTGTTGACCCTTGATCAACCAGGTCCCCTTATGCACAGATTTTGTTCAATACGTGCTGCATAGTAAATGTACTTTCTCATAATTTTCTTAACATCCTCTTTCCTCTAACTTACTTTTTACACATACAAAATATGTGTTCGGTGCAGATTTCCAGCTGCGGGGGCCCAGCTGCCCTCCCTGTTGAAGGGTCAACCGTATCAACCGTACAGCACGCGTGGGCGCCACCCCCGTGGCAGCGGCGCACAGAGGCTCAAAGATCTCAGCTACTAGGTTCTATAGACAGAGATAGTATCCAAAGTCACATGACTAAAGGCAAGACACAGGCACCTGAACCTTCACCTTCTGTTCCCCAGATAAGATGCTCTTTCTTTCTTTCTTTTTTTTTTTTTAAAAAGATTTTATTTATTTGACAGAGAGAAACACAGCCAGAGAGGGAACACAAGCAGGGGGAGTGAGAGAGGGAGAAGCAGGCTTCCCGCTGAGCAGGTAGCCCGATGTGGGACTCGATCCCGGGTCTCCGGGATCATGACCTGAACCGAAGGCAGTCGTCCAACCAACTGAGCCACCCAGGCGCCCCAAAACGCTCTTTCTTTTAAAAAGACCTGCCTCTCTACACAAACTCTGATACCTCAACTACTTCAACTACAGATACCTGAGACTAAGAGTAAAATTTAATTTCCGACTCATTATTTAATTTTGATAATTTTCAAGTTAATGCTACTTTTTGTAAACAAAACAAAAATGAAACAGACCTTCAGTAAGCACTAGGCAGATCAGTACTTAGTGGTTTTCTACACAGTGTACCACAGCCCCCCATCATGCCCCCTATGCCAGTGTGAGAGCCCATACCGTGCCTTACAGACAGACTCCATGATAAGTCTATCAAAGAGGCTCAATCATCTGTCTAGCTGTTTCAGCTCTAGGCAGACTCCAGAAAAAATCAAACTTGAAGCATCAAGGACACCAGCTTAGCGGTTCTCCAAAGCAAATCCCTGATGAGGTTTCCCAAGAGTCCAGCCAGCACTGTGTAACAGATGCTCTCTGGTGATGAAAACGTCCTATCTCTGCTCTGCCCAGCGGGGTAGCCACTAGCCACACTTGCATACTGAGCACCCGAAGTGGGGCTAGTGTGACTGTCAAACAGAATGTCTAATTTTATTTAATTTTAAATAGCCACACATGGCTAGCAATGACTGTAGGAAACACAGATCCAAGTCTAGACTCTAAACACTGGGGTGAAATGATAGAGAATTTTCCCTGGCTCCTAAACTACAGGCTATGTTATCTGGCCCAATCCTTCCCCTGAAAAAGACCAAAAAAGATGGACAGAGCACTTTAAAAATCTTAAAATTAACCAGAGACAATAAGGAAATTAACAAGACAATAAGGAAATACCAGGCCAAAATTAAAGTGAAATCAGGAATCCAAAGAGATCAACAAGCACAGAAACCACCTTTGCCCTGAAGTCATTTGCCAATTCTGAAAATTTTCAACTTTCATTTTTACAACCATGCAGGGAAAGAGGAATAGGAATCAAAACGTGGTTCCCTCAGGGTGTCTAACCAAAAACCCTCCCTCAATAAGCAGGATGCTAAAGGCTCCAAAGCTCAAGATAAGAGAAAACAGAGGTGAATCATCTCTCCAGGAAAATTACAGCATTGGGTGGTCCAAAACCTTAAGCCTTAAACTTGCTTTAAAGTGATCCCAAACTGGTTGAAGCAAAAAAAGAAAAGGAAAAAAAAAAAAACTCTCTGGAAGGAGCTACATCTTCGGTCTATGCCTCCGAAGAGTCCTACAAATAATCAGAATTAAATTAAGAATCCTACAAATAATATCCCACACCATTGAGATAAAAAAAGAAGGCATCTCAAAATGAATCACAGACCTAAATGTAAAACCTGAAACTTTTCTAGAGAGGGATGGAGGGAAACAGGAGAAAACCTTCGTGACCTAGGATTAGGTAATGATTCCTTAACTCTGACACCAAAAAAGCACAGTCCAGGGGCACCTGGGTGGCTCAGTCCGTCAAGTGTCTGCCTTTGGCTCAGGTCCTGATCTCAGGGTCCTGGGACAGAGCCCTGAGTCGTGCTCCCTGGTCCGCGGGGAGCCTGCTTCTCTCTCTGCCTCTGACTCCTCTCCCTACTTGTGCTCTTGGTTGCTCTCTCTCAAATAAATGAAAGTCAAAAAAATAAAATTAGGGTGCCTGGGTGGCTCAGTCATTAAGCGTCT